>CM047586.1:6078316-6153044 GCA_026184515.1 Peronosclerospora sorghi | reverse complement strand
TGTGGATTTGCCTAAAAAGTAGAAGTCTTTTGGTTGCAGGGGGGGGGTTCTAAGTAGAAGTCCTTTGGTCTTGGTCTATACCACAGCAAGGGGTCGCCGTTCTTCTTTTTACGTACATTAGTCGCACCCGCCCACTGCGGAGTGTTTGGGGGAAGAGGGTTTAATTATCCCCTCTCGCCTATTATACCCGGTCTGGACGCGCCGCACGCGCACTTTGGCCACCGGAAGTCCCTCGACGGGAGTACGATTTGGCGATCTCGACACTTTAAGTCAAGTAGGTTTGGAACGTGCTATTCACTGGATTGGTCTTTACGTGGAGATATCGTTTGTGGAGTTTCACGGACATATTGGGTTTTCACGTGGACATATTGGCGCATTTTAACATTGGTTGGAGTTTAGATCGGTTTTGGTCTTCTCTCATATTGGTCAGGGGCTAGACCGGTTGATTGGTCTACCCTCTATTATTTCGTATTGGTCAGGTCTAGATCGTTTGGACAATCTACCTATTGGAATTTATCTTTCGGAAGTGTTTCTGGTCTGTACGTACCTGGGGTGAAGAGTTCCGCCCTAGGTACACTTAGCCAGCACGGTCTCATATTCAAGACCGAATCAAATCGATCTGCGATCCCGATCCACCGAGTGTGTAACTAGCCCACTCCAATGGGTACACTAGGTGAGATGGTCTTAAGTGAATCGGACCAAGTGTCTCTGGATGATGACCGGTCGTCTGCCAGCAGCGGACGATCGGACCAGATTTCGAATGGAGGTCCGCGGGGTACCCCCCCGTAAGTTGGAAGGCTGGGCACGATGGTGGTGGTCAGGTTGTCGATACAAATGTATTCGATTTCAAACTTGACTCCACCACAGTGTTGGGCAGGGTTTAGCCAAACGATGGAACACTTACAACAATGATGGAGGTACAACTCATTTCATGCCATTGATGAGAGGGGTAATATACCTGCAAGTAGCCGGAAATGATATGACGGAACATGTTAATACGAGTACAGAAGATTTACAAAGATGGGATTATGGACAAATATGTGTTACACGAGGTAACAAACTGGAACTTTTAGGCTGGGGGATAATATGTTCTGTAGTATTCAGACATGTCATTCTAACCACCGCCATGGGAGGACGCATCCATGAGAAACATACATAAGTTACGATGGTTACCGAAAGCCAACATTATGAACTACATCAGAAGGTTCGGAGTGGTAGATAGGCTGACTAGAGATTCACCACCGGAGATATTGAATCTGATGATTCAAAGAGAAACCGTTCAGTCTCTGAGAAATTCATCGGTAATGGCCGAAGCGGAACAAACAGCGGTATATTAAACATTTCAGCGCAGCTTGGATAGTGATCAAATGAAAGTGATACGTGCAGCAATAGAGACGAAAGGGATAGTGTTTGCTCATGGTCCATATGGATGTGGGAAGACCTCTACTATTACGGCTGTTGTATTATCCCTACTAGCAGCTTTTCTCCTATATCGGATTGCCATCGTGTCCGAAACCAATGCAGCTATTGATGAAGATCTGAAAAGGTTGATGGACTCAAATCAGTTAATAGATCATGATATCGTTCGGTTGGGAGAAATAAAGGGTACCATGTTAGCGTCAGATGCTGAAAAGTACCGACGAAGGTTTCTCTCGGAGATACTACGACGCGAGCGTCAAGCATTGGAAGGGTGTGTGAATCGAAAGGAATATCTCCCATATTGAAGTTAAAAGAGAGAAACGTTACATGGAGCACGTGTGATTGTTTCCACTTTGGCTCAATTGGGACGACCAGATTACTCGAATGTGCTCTATGACGTGATTATCAATGATGAAGGTGCACAGACAGCAGAAGTGGCATAACCGCAAGCCATTAGGCCTTGGGTACAAGTGGTTATATCAGTTGGAGATCCGTACCAACTTTTTGCATACTTCCCTATGGATGAAAGAATGAAACATCGATTCCGTAATGACGTACATCGTCACAAGATTACGTGGGGGGTGATACATTCCATGTAACATTGCCGAGCGATGAGAAAAATATCACCTGTATTCCCTGGAGTTACTAAGACGGCAGAATTTAGGAGCCACCCTATGATCACGAGACTGTTACAAACGTTTTATCCCTATACTATTCGAGACCGAGCCTATAGGTCACAAGAATATTTGGCGTCAATGCATCTGAAGAAAATGGAAACCCTTGATTGGTCTCAGCCAGATGATCGTTACCCTTCTAGGGTACGGAAAATTTTGGGGAAACAGCGTGTCGTGTGGATTAGTTCTCAAAAATGGGTTGAGGAACGTGAGCGCACAGAGTACAAGCACAGAAATGTCATTGAATTAGCAATAGTGGTGCAGTTATTGGATAATATACGGTCGGTTTTGCGGGTTGAGTCACGACGGTTGGGTACGGTTGTACAAAAGTCATTTTTGATAATTTCACCATATCAAGAACAAGTCTCGGCTATGAGGAGAGAGTTGCGATATTTGAATGGAGTGTATGAAGATCATTTGGATATCGAAGTGGCTACTACTAATTCTATTTAAGGCCAAGAAGCAGAAATTACTATTGTTACGATGGTGCGTTCGCATACTATAGGATTTATGGAAGGGAACCCTTCAAGATCGTTGGTATCACGCAGCAGATCACGTGATTACCTATTCATTGTGGCTGCGCGATATGTGTTCGAGCAAGATATCGATTGGGATCGGATGATGGAAGTGTGCAGGAGATATGATATATTGTTTTGTCTCTACTATGACGGACATTGAAGCACGTCAATATTGGAAGTGGAATTAGCGAAACATTGGTATTGATATGAGATATAAATGGATTGCTTTCTTTTGCTCGCATACGCTGAAGCTGCGCAACGGGAGGTTGTGGTGAAGTGGTTGGAGTCTATGCTTAAGTATATGCAAGTCCCTACAATAATACACGGTATTTTGGCAGGCCATGAAGCAAGTTTTCGGCATTGAAGCCAATGCTGAAGTAACCAAGAAGTAACAAGGTGAACAGGCACTTGGAGTAGGTATATGACTTCTTAAGACTTAAATTATAATCAAATTTCCCCCCTTTGTGAACAGTCGTCTTCCAACCTATACAAAAACTAAGTATATCCCGAGGAAACCTTTATGTGAACGCGTGTTAAGGCGTGATAAAGATCCTTTGCGATTACCTAAGTTAAGGGGCAGCCTGATTGTTACCAGGAAGTGTCCATTTTCGGTAATTCTGTATTAAGGTTCGGACGTAAGTACCAAGAACCTGGGAAGTCTAAGCAAGAGAGGTGTATTCTATCGCTTCCTTGTGTTGTTTTGAGTGGAAACCTCGAAAGATTAAGTTCCTTCACGACAGGAGCACAAGATATTCTGCTTCGTTAACCGTGATGTCTGGCTTGAAATCAGCAGCGGCAGCCAATATAGTCCATTTGGGTAACTTCCATAATATTTAGCGCTATATGACCCGACTCTCTTCTTCACACTCGTCGACCCATCGAAATCAACACTATGAGTTCTTCATTACAATCAACGGTCGGCGGTGGTAGCGAAATCAATTGGCGGGGCTGCTTACGCGGCGCGATCGCTATCAAGGCTTCGTCGCCTTCCGATCGAGGAGTAATACTGGCAGCTAACGTGCCTAAGATCTCCTCCTCTCCCTTAGTACACTTTATAAACTCCGGAGACCATTGAGACAGGAGAACGGACCATCTTCCAAGACGCCCATCCAACCCGTTAGCTGATAATAGCCATGCCAGTGTCGATCGTTTCGAGAGTACTTTCACTAGTCGACCAACCAGCATGTTATAACAAACATCTAGGATTCGTAATAAGGCCAAAACTTCTTTTTACACATTCCATAGATAACTTCATTTGGCTTCAACGTTCGGCTCGTGAATGTGACTGGATAATATAACCCATCGTGTTCTTGCACTTGTGCGGCCAAAACGGCCCACATACTAGCATATACGATGTCGATCGGCGTTTTTTTTAATCGAAATTTTTGAGGATCGGTTTCGTAGCCATCTTAGCCTTCAACATACTGAAAGCGACTTCTGCACGTTTCATATGGTCTTCCGTCTGCCTCTGGGGTAAATATGGGTGTCGATCTGAGTCGTTGCCCTGATGTAACGCTGCTTAATCAATTTCCCGCAACAAATGGTAGTCGATCTCCCGAAGTTCATATACTACAGACACATAGATCGAAAAATCTTCAATGAAGCGGCTGTAATAGTTTAAACTTCCCAAGAAGGACTGCATATCCCTCAACGATCGGGGAAACGGGAGATTACTCAACGATTCCAAATCTTAGGATTAGATTCCAACCGATCAAAAGACACATTATGTCCCAAGTAGGCAACTCTATGCATACCCCAAAAAACTTTTCACTGCACTGATCGATAAATTCCAGCGATCACATATTTCCAACAAACGTTCCACCTTCTCGCAAAGATCACTCCACGATGAGGCCGGGATTAATATGTCATCAATATATGACCGCCTCCCTAGCACGGACGGTTTCTTCTCCTGATAGGGTTCGCCTTCTGTGAACACATCATGGCTCTCAGTGGGATCCTTATCGGCAGTTATCTTGAAATTTCCGTACAAAGCATTGTCAATCAATCAGTCTCTGATAAATCTGAGGCGTGTTCTTTAGACCAAATGGCATACGGTTCCACTCAAAAATACCGAACGGCGTAACAAACGCAGATATTTCGCGAGCTCGATCGGTCATCGAGACTACCCAAAATCCACTAGCCATATCCAGCGAAAAGTACCATAATGTCTTATCAAAATCCACTAGCCATATCCAGCGGACAGTACCATAATGGCTTATCAAAATCCTTAAGCAGATCACTAATCAGCGGCATCGGATATACCATAAGCTTGGTCAATCGATTCACCCGTCGGTAGTCGATACATATCCTGATGTCCACGCCGTTCTTCATTAACATGATTACGATCGGCGAGTCCCACGGCGGAGTCGACGGCTTGATAATCTTCGTAGCTAGCAATCCTTTGATAAGATCGGACAACTTCTCCCGATACTGCGGCGCTACACGTCGGCACGGTTGGGAGATCGGTTTGCCATTACCGACGTTGATATCACAAATCGCCCCATGAGTGGCGGAGGTTAAGGCATTCCATTCACAATCAGCAAATGTCTTTTCTTCCAAATTATTCTCTTGGGATGATCAATTTTCTCGGGGGTGTTGACATCTCCATTGCCTACTTGCAGGTCGTTCAGGGTTACTTCAGGCGGACTGGTTGACACTTAAGGCAGAACCTCCATCTGGGTCTCCAATTCTTCGATGTACTGCTCTCCACCCTCGTGTATGCATACCTGATCATCCTCCGGGGTAACTTCACTCAATCCGCTCCTGTCGAATGGATAACGCTGTTGATCCCTATCGGTGGACTATCCTTCTGCTACTTCAGTAGAAGCGCCATTACATTCGTTTTCGACAATAATACGATCGTCCCCATCTATTACCGGTTCCACTACCATCCGATTTTGTAACGCAACATTGATGGCCCTTGGCCCATCTGCTTGCGCACCCATTGTACCAGGTAACTGTGGGACCTTCCTATTAATCAACATTTTCTTGGGTGTTACGTAATCTTGCCTTTCCACTAAAGGTGAGGTGTCTTCTTCCACCGGTTCATCATCGCTGTCCAGATCGGTGGTAGCTTCGTATGCCAAGTTTTTCCACACAAAATATCTTCTCGACCCGATCGAAATAAACCCCTTCTTTCTTGCAACTTTTCCTTCGGCCAGCCACATACCAACGATCGCATTGTTGTCGAACGTCAGTGATTCGTCACTGATGTTATTAATCTGTATGTAATCTTTTCTGCCTCCACTTTTAACAAACGTCGATACCCAGCGTTCGCCCCTGGTTACCCACAACTTCCTCGTTCGGTATCTCTTATCCACTGGGGTATCCGCCGATCGACCCACAGGAATAGTAATATGCTGGTTCCATCTTACCAGATGAGTGTGTGATCCGTATAAGGGGCTTCGACCATCCTGTTGGATCTGGACTTCATCCGGAAGCGTGAGTACTCCATGGTACAAATCAAGCCGTATGCCTGCCGGTACCATGAAATCCATACCAAGGAGCGCATCCTGTCTGGTCAGCTTACCGACCCGGGCGCTAAAGAAATATACCAATGAACCGGATAAAGTAATCTTGACACGCGTCATCCCTTCGGTCATGTAGGAATTCTCGCCAATTCCAACACATTTTTGCCTCTGTGTGTCGTCTATTTTACATCCGACCTTACGAGCAAGGGCGGAGTCACTAATTGAGACTTCTGCTCCAGAGTCAAATAACATAGTCGCCTTTTCATTGTTGATCTTACCACAAGCTTTCGCCTGTTTAAAAAAATTTTCAGGAGCGGGATACTTCTAATAAACACGATTCGCCAAGCAGCAGGTCCAAATGCATAATGACCTTCGATCGGGAATATTCATCAGTCGTAAGACTGTAAATCGAATGACTCCTGTCGCCCGTCCTTTTTCCTGTTGAGTTGCCGTCCTTTCCGACATATGCATAGATGTTAGATGAACGTAGTTCGCTCGGCTCGACCCAGATTCCAACCTGGCGAGCGACCTAGTTTAACATCTTCTCCACATCCGGTTGAAAAATTCCTGCATGCTTGTCTGGAACATACCACTTGTGCATCTGGTTAAAGAACTCTTCCATCTTTCACTGTCCATCTTTGTGAATTTCTCCACACGCCTTACATGCAAACAGTGATCGGTAGGGTGGCCGCGTCTTTCACACTTCTTGCAGGTTATCCTTTTCCAGAAGCCTCAATCATCATGTTTAGTCGATCAGACATGTGTGCATGGCTTTCGCGGGCGATCTGGGTCCGACTTGTTGCCACTTCTTGATCGGCTTCTCGGCGCAGGCTGTGGGACGAAAATGTGATAGTACTCTCCTCGTCTGACCCAGGCTGGACCACCCACTACTCTCCTCTTCCGATCCGGTGCTAGAATTCGCTAGTATCGCCTTAATTGCTCGGGTCGACCTGGATTTAGGACTCTTCACTGGATCAGCTTGAGTTTTCGATCCGGAATCGCTTTGATCCGACAGCAACCTTCGTTCTCATACTCCAGGAGTGGCTCAAAATACGTAGTGCTTATTCCACATCTCCTACATACTTGAGACGTAGTAAGGTAAGCTGATCGGCCAGATCTTGATCATCGAGCGTACTAATGCAATGACCAACATGTTCCTGGGCAGCACCGGTCGGCGAAACGGTCTCCTTGATCGGGATCCCTGCACGCATGGCGGCCACGTTGAGTCGATGGAGGTACTCAATCGGCGTTTCATCGCCCATTTTCCTCATGTGATGGTATTTTATGGCGGTATAAAATCCGAAGTGGCAATACTGCCCCTCAAATTCCACACATAATAGGTCCCAATAAGACCGGACATCCCGACTTAATTGTTGAATCCAATTTGCAGCCGGTCCCTTCATCCAATCTCCAAAAATCAGGCACCATTCTTTCTTCGGTATCTGATCACGGAGTAAGGCAGACTTCGTTCGGCTGAATCTCGATCGGGCTTGCTCTTCATCAGCATCTTTGCCTGTAAAATCACTCAATTCAGTGGTCGCACCCATACGAATCCTTGGAATCGCCGTTGAACCAAAATCAAACGTCGTAGTCGAGGCTAAGCTCGACTTGCGCGTCCTGCCTATGCCCGTACCACCGTAGTCACCGTCAATTTAGTCAGTCGACTACATGTCGAAATCGCTGCTACTTGTCGATCGGCGAGGGCGGGCTGAATGCAACTTGTGCGTCGCCTTAAAAACCACCCCTTCACCTTCAAACACCTTATCTATCGATGTTACTGACTCCATATCGACGTATGCGTAAATAGTGTCGTTTTGCCGGACCGGTCGGCTTTGTGCATGAGGGCTCTGAGATGTGCGGTGATGATTTTCCAGGAAACGTTTCATCATAGCCTCAAACATGGCCTGCATGCTTCCTTGAGTTGCGGTCGATGTGCCTGGGTCCTTTTCGGAGGGCGTCGATACCTGTGGGCGCACCTAACTCAAAGCAATGACACGTACCAACTAATACCAACTCAAGAAATGCCGCCCCACGCTGCCGCACGTCCTTTTATGCTCCGTGCTACTGCTGTTGTAACCCATAGTCATCCGCTCCACACCGACCTCCAGCCCCGATAAGTCCTTAGAGGAAGGTGGCGACCCGTAAATAGATGTGTTATCTGAAAGTGAATGTTCTCCACGTGATGCAGCGAGTTTCGGGCTTCCAGTGCAATTGTGGGAGTTGGGCGGCGAACCGCCCCCACTAACGGCACCAAATGGTCGTGTAAGGTCTACATCGCTAACTTTAGATTCCGTGTGTCGATCTCAAACAACTTGCTGAAACCGTCGAGGTTCTGCACCTTCATCCCTACATCGGCCAACATCACTAGAAAATTCTTCACCAGTTCCAGCGGTCGATCCGAGGCAATCGGTTCAGTAGTAGAGCCATGAAAATGATCGGGAATTAGTGGGTTGACAATTAGCGTGACCTCATTCTCACGAATAAATTTCTTCAATTCATAAACGTAATACGTATTGGTCAGCTCTTCTTCATTAACCACCCCCATCACCTATCGACGACTTTTCTTCCAAGTCGTCATCATCCGAGCGCATTGTCAGTATTTACTTAGGCTTTTTCATAAATAATTCGGGAGTATCACGATAATCCGCCCCCACAGTGTTTTCCACATTGTGAAATTTGACGTTGAAATATATAGGATCTGGAACAGAAACCTGATCCTTTTCGGAACTATAGCAAGACTTGCTATAGTCCCGATAGGCTCCAGTTGGAGCCTTATGAAGAGGAATAAACTTGTTAATCTCGATGTGATCCTCCCCCTGGACAGATCGAACATCTCTTTCCTTTTCCACGACCACGCCACAAGGCGATAAGCGCTCCTTGTGTCGATCGGCTCCGCCAGGAGCGGTATGGGGAGGCGTAACTTCATTAATTTCGATCTGGTCCTCCCCTTGACTAGATTGAACATCGCTTTCCTTTCCAACGACTAGAAACCAAGGCGATAAGCGTTCCTTGTGTCCTCTCCGGAAAGAATCCATACTGGAACTTGAAAAATCCATACTTTGCAAGAAATCGCGGTGATATCCACGGTCACCAAGGGATCCGGGAACGCGCACCATTGTGGTGGAGTCGAGTTCAAAACAAACACCGAAGTGTCTAGAACTCGACCACCATCGCGCCCAGCCGACCAATTTACGTTGGGGGGGTACCTCTCGAACCTTCGCCTGCATCCCGATCGGGTGACCGATCTGCACTGCAGGAAGCCTGGTCCGATTTTTCTTCAGAGATCTCACCTTGTGTACCCATTAGTTTGGGTGGCAACACTCTCGGTGGACCGTCGCGCAATATGAGTTTCGGTGGGTATCAATATGGATGTACCACTTCTGAGGTAACTAGCGTCAAGGGCAGAAAGTCTCCCTCGACACGTAAATGTCCAACGAAAGATAATCCAAACAATCCGAGGTGTAAATGGAGCGGAAATCGTCACTCCATATACGATAACAATTTGGGGCAGACCGCGCGTAGCAGTTTGTGGACCCAGCCAATAATTTTTTGGGGCGGACCGTGCGGTGCGATGCGTAGACCCAACCAATAGTTTGGGGCGGACCGCGTGACGCGATGCGTAGACCCAAACAATACAATGATAAAAACACTTTACAAACGTGTGTGACTTGAGGGTGAGTGCCGTTTAAGTAACGCTTCCCGTCGTGGGACTTCCGGAGGACCTATGCGTCTGCTACGCGTCTTGCCGGGAAGGATGATCTAGAGGGGACCGTGTTAGCCCTCTCCTCTTAAAGACTCCGTGGTAGGAGGGGGCGACTTTTGCTAAAACCAAAGAAAAACGAACACTTTATTTAATATCCAATTAAAAACCTAATATGTAAACTACATGCAAAATCGTTTGACTCACCTAAATCTGCGTACTTAACACTCCAGACACACGATTTTCCCAAAATACTCGCCCCTTTCAACCAACCCGATCGCTCCATCTTGATCAACGGTATACCGGTACATACTAGTCAAAAAAAATTCACCTTCACTTCACCACAGATAGAGCATGCTCTTTAACCCAAGGAGTAATCAAAAAGCCCGTCATCGGTATGGAGCTTGTTGTGTACGATGTGTAAGTGCAGCGTAGAAATTCAAGCAATGTCGTTACGACCGCATGAAGTGCGGAGTCCGTTGCTTGGTGACATGTGTGGCCAAGTAGAGTACTCACCGTTGACGCAGTGGGGGCGCTATGGAAAACGAAAAATGCTCTTTGAGACGAAAGGAGGGCAAATCAAGTCGCTCGTGTTACTTCCAATGCATTCCATGCACCTGCTCTTCCCGTCAAGTGAGTTAAAGAGAGATTTACGCACCATACTAGACCTATCAAGGCGGTTACTTGACGCTGTCATTATATTGGCTGCGTCTCTGCAGCGCACGGCGCTCGTATTTGCGGTCATTCGAGTCTATCAAGCGCTTGGGCAAGGTCAGTGGCCGCTCGAGGACGAGAAGGACGCGAGTGCCGTCCTAATGAAATTGCCTCATATCTCGCCCGTGGTCGTGGAGCTTTTACGTGAGCGTTATCACGTGTCGAGTTTTAACGAGATACGTGAGGCAGTCGAAAAGGTAACGCAGCGAGAGAATATGATGGAAGTGATCAAGAGCATATTGACGCTACAGCAAGTGAAGTAGATGATGCGTGTGGTGGAAAGCGAGCCACGATGGAAAGTGCAGGTGGAAGGGACGAAGAAGGCGAACGATCATGTGATTGACGTGGAAGTAAACGCGGAGAAAAAGATGAAGCAGCAGGGAAAGTTGTGTGGCGTTTTTTGTGCTCTTGTTGGTGCAAACAGATGGAAGTGCACGAGTGATCGCCCTCCAGAATGTGGCCCATCGCTGTTGCTCTCGTTTCTGTAGCACCTGGTGACTATCATGTTGACGTGCTCTTGGATACTCTCGCAGTCATTGCCAGCTCGTATGATGTTCACATCGAGTGACGACGACCAAGTAAATTGCTCATAGAATATACTCGAGGGGTTGGAAGGATGTTGGCATCGATGCAAAACACAGCAGGAGAAATTCGTGTCAAATGCCGTACCATAAACATCGAAAATGAAAGACGCCTGAGCACTTTCGTAAAGAGAGTGGAAAAAGTGGATGGGTACCGTATCCATATAAATACGGAGAGCATGGAAATGAGGAGAGTACGTGCGATTGTACTGATGGTGGCGACCGGAGCGCCGTTGGATAAGAGCAACGAGGTGGCTTTGTAATGGATGGAGATCTCCATGTGTTAGATCTTGAAAAACTCTCAAACTAATTTTGTGGTTAAGAAAATTTTCAATTACAAGCTATTGTACACGGAACGAATCCAGATTGGGACGCCCGTTTCACGCAGGTGCAGTGCTTGGTACCTCCACGGTGATGGCCTTCTGCCTCCTCTTACGAGGTTGCCTATCCTTCCAGCCCTTTGTTCTGCCTCTCTTCCGCTGGGTAGGCAGTAGTGGAGCCTGTTGTTGTGCGCCCGCTTGGGCCGCTGACTGCGCCTCCTGCGCGGCGGAGGGCGCATTCCCAATAAAACCAGGTCCGCAAGCAATTCATTATCAAGGTCCTCCTATTGACTGTAGATCTGTGTAGTTTTAGGGAGGGGAGCTGCGTTCGTGGAGGGCACGTCGGTAGACGGCTCGTTCCTTGCGGTCGTACTGACGGTGATCTGAGGAGAGTTGATTGCCGCAGAAGTCGCACCGCCAACTCGGCCAGGTCCTTGTATCTGGGCCTCGGCCTGGACGCTGGGTTGCTATCTCTCAGGCAGAGGTATATCTTCCCGTGGATTTATCCTTTCGCTTGAGGCCCCGAGTTATAACGACGTGTGGCTTATGGATGACTGTACCTGGCAGTGCGAGAGGTGGTTCCGGGAGGCCGAGTGTTTCGCCATTGAACGGGAGTTCAAAGTTCCAGTGAGGATGGAATGTTGTGAAGGAACTTAAAATTCAATGTTTCCACTCAAATTACAACACAAGAAAGAGTAAATCTGACCTTCTTGCTTAACTTCCCAGGTTTTTACTACTAACGTCCGAACCAGAAAATAACCAAACACGTAATGGACACACTTCCCAAAGAGTCTCAGGCTGCTCCCAACTCTGGTGGCCCCAGATAACTGTTGCTTTTCTCACTTAGATGCTCACTTAAAGACCTTCTTGTATTAAACTTGTTCTCAGTATAGGAGCGGTAAAGAAGGATTGATGGAAGGTTGCAAGAGACTGTTGTACTCCAAGGGAAATTCGAATCTATTAATTATTACCAAATCCTATATGTAAGTCAAACACTTCTTTCACTTACTACTTCTCGGTTACTTCAGTGCTGACTCCAACATCACACCAACCATACTTAAACCCTCCATAATCCGATCGGTCGTGAGATGGCCGGCGTGAGACGGCCGTCCATAGCAACATCTGATTGGCTGAAACTCTTCACCCAAAACTCCAATATCACACCAATCATACTTAGACCCTCCAATCCGATCGGTCATGAGACGGCCGTCCATAGCAACATCTGATTGGCTGAAAAAATTCACCCAAAACTCCAATACTTGACAATTACTTCTGTACCGGCTGATCCATGTTAATAACTGATTTACATCAGTGTTATCCATAATTGAGACCAAAATGATACTTCACCACAGAAAGTCGTCCTTGGTAATCTTGACGGAAAGGCGCTTCCTATTTCGAATCTCGTGGTAACAGGGGATAACATAGATCTGAGGGAACGCGCCTCCACATGACTTGTTATATACAAGCTCATCCTTCGAGGAGATAATCTGGTCAACAAGGATCTTCATACCTCGAGGAACGACATGCTTATAAAGGTCTGGATCAAGAAGATCATCCCATCTCTTAGCATTAAGGTCGTGATAGATACGGCCTCGACCCTGTGAAAGCTCGGTGAAGTAGCTGTTTATCAAGACACGGAGCATGTTGGTCCACTTATCCTTGTGCTCGAGAAGGTCGTGCCGGATTCTAAGGAGATTGCGTTTGAACGCGCGATTCCCATTGTAGCCTCGATACGTTGCACTATGGCCGAGATGGCGATACTTCGACGTGAATGCTGTAGCGAACTGATGGCGTACGGGATACTTGTTCTTCTCGATATAGACAACGATCCCTGGCTGGTCCGCATAGCATCTTTGAAAGAGCGTATATGACTCATCGCTCCTCCTCTATTCGCTGAGAGATTACGGAGTTCCACGTGTCTAGGAAGCCCTTCCTCTTCTCCTTATTCTGCTCATTGTTCTCGTTAGAAGTGTTGATCTTCCAGTAATCAGCGACGGCCTTCTCAACATTCTTATTAATATGCCAAATACAGAGCAGCTGTGGGACGTCGGGGTACACGGTTGTGAGCGCGTTCTTTAGTGACAGGTCAGTGTCTGTAAGGATAACGATCCGTAGGTTGTCAAGAACAAGCTCTCTGAATTTAGCGACAGCGAGTAGGTACATCGGTTCTGACTCGGCCGCAACGAAACACATAACAATGCTGACGGTTTTACCGATTGGCATAACCTCTAGGAAGTAGATAAGTGTAATGTTGTAGCGGTTTGTACGATATGTTGCGTCGATAAATAGAACATCGGGACATGACTGCGCGAGGTCAATTGCTTCTCGCGGAGCAAAGAATAAGAAGTTTACATCGCCGTCATTGCCGGTGGTATTGTGAGAGGCCCATGTATTGTCTTCCAGCTCGATAATAAGAGCCTCAATTGGCGAAAGTGAGCCTAAGCGCTCTTTTCGAATGCGCGCGACCTCGTTGTATACGTCGCGAAGCGACATAAGACATTCGGGATTTCGCTCAACGAGCGCAGCAATGATAAAGCGAGGAGCGCTTCCAGAAGCATGAAGAAATCGGATTAACGTCTTCTCCTCCTCGTTAGGACGCCTGAACTGCGCAAAGGCTGAGAGATGACTCGTTTCGTCGTTATGAGAAACTTCAACAAGACAGACTTTCCAGCCAACTGTGAGCAGCCTCTTGATCCGAACCTCAGACGGGCACTCTGTCATGCGTATCCCAGTCTTTCTCTTCACTCACTCGACTCTCTTTACGCCTCTCTTCGCTCAGCAGAAGTCGTACCGACGTTGTGAGGGAGGAGTATGCTTGTCAAACGTAATCTTGAATTGCGTGATAACGTATCCATGCTGCTTCGCATCCAGCTTGATGGCGTGGATAGCGGCCTCTAGAGTCCCGTGAAGGACCTCTACCGGCGGAGCGAGAGGGACCTGCTGTTCCTCGACGTCGGAGGCTTCATTGTTTGTAGGCGAAAAGCTGCGATCCGTATCGTTGGGGCTCATCATCATGGGTTGAATAGTGGTGGTAGTTATGGTTTTGAGGCGCGCCACACGAAAACGAGAGATAGATGCGTAGAACATCGATCTTCCGGGAGGGATAAGCCTATAGTTGAGGAGGGGATACGGATAATTTGGGGGGATACGGGGAGTAACTGGGGGGATACGAATATCAATTGCCTTTTTATTAGCAGCAATATTCATATCGTACTTATTTGTAAAAAGCTCTATGTATTTGTACTCGAATCTGATTACATATGTTGGATACTGGTAAGTGGTGTAGGATACACAACAGATCGAAGTTCGCTATAACATCTTATGCATATTTCATGTTAGGCAAGCTAATCAGTTCTCATTACACGTTCCATTGAATTAAGTGCCTGACTTAATTATCTTCAACTATTATCTACGAGGTGTCTACCGATGTAGTTCTTATTGTCAAAGGATTTATGGTTGAGATAGTATACGAAATATACGATTTCAGTGTATTGATGATTTTAAATCTACATCTAGGGCTCAAATTTCCAACTATCCCCGCAAGGATGGATGCTGCAACATTGCAACATTACATCTGTGCTACCAATACAAGTGTTTTCTACAGCAGCAACTTAACTTACCCGCCTACGCATTGTCCAGTCAATACACCAGTATGTAACGCTCTCCTTCCTGCATACCTTCGAAGACTTTTATTGTCAAGGCAGCAGATACGCGGCGTTTTTTGCTCATCAGGAGCAACATTTATGAGCACCTTGCGTCAAGTCGCACGATCTCGCGGTGGATGTGCATGTAGGAAGACGAAGGTTGTAGTGTACTTTGTCTTGTAGTGTTTATGAGTAGCTAGCGGACCGATTAGAGTCCTGCTTGTGTCTTGTACTCCGGCACGCTATTGCCAGGAGACCGTCCAGTCACTATGTGCACGTGGCACTTGTATAGTAAAAGTAAAAGTGTATTGTGTAAAGTTACCTAAGTGTTCAGTCCCACTAATATGCAACTTGATAGTCTCCTGATGTGCAACTTAACAGTCTGTCGCGAGGTGGCCGTCGCACTTGCATCTGATTGATCGAAAAAGTAATATATACTCCAAATAAAGCATAAAACTATTTCCACAGTAAACTTGTATACTCTCGTATAGTCCCGTTTTCAATCAAGACGTATATTTGAGTTCAACACTCCTTCCAAGGTTACCGGGGGCCATCTTCAACACAAGATATCCATAGAAAGTAAAACCATCACGCAGGCAGCATCAGATAGGACTAATTCGAAATATAATCCATCATTTCAATCCAATTAGACTTCTCCAACTTGCAATGCGCGGTCCATCCAATGTCTTGGTGAGTAAATCTGCCACCATCTCTTCACTTTACATGTTCTCCGGCTTCATTTTCCCTTTTCTTGCGTAATCTTTAATGGATTTCAGCTTTACGTCCACGTGTTTTGCACTCGCACAACTCATCTCGCTTTGTATCTGCTTAATAGCAGCTTCGTTGTCGATTTTCAGCATAGGCGCTTTTGTTTCCATTCCAATTTCTTCAAAAACCTCTTTCAATCCCGACGCCTGTCTGCCTCCGACAGCCGCGGCAACGAACTCTGCTTCAGCAGTAAATAGAGCGACAGACGACTGCTTCTTGCAATTCCAGCCTGCCACAATTCCATTCACATAAATCACGCTAGCACTGATGCTCTTCCGATCACTCTTGTCCGCTGCAAAATCAGCGTCGCTGTAACTCACAATCCTCAACGGTAGAGATTCATCGTCATCATGCGTAAGAGATAACGTCATATCAATCGTTCCTTTAGGTAACTCACTATATGTTTCACCATTTTAAAATCCAGCAAAGTCGGTGCATGGGTGTGACTCGTTGCCCTATGCACCGCGAAAGCGATATCCGGTCGCGACACGCGGGAAATCCAGAGTAAAATTCCGACAAGTGATTGGAATGTTTTGATCGACGGCATTTTTCCAGTTGTTGTGCTCGGTAGTAATTCATCCAATCCATTTCGCTTTCAAACTTCAGCGCTGGTACCTTGACCGTGTTCGCATCTTTAAGGCCGTTCCTCTCAATTATCTCTTTAATCGTCTGTATTGATCAATCCAGTAACCAGTTTCAACGTCACCACTGATCCTTGTGCCTAGATTTTTTTCTACTCTCCCTAGATCTTTCAATTCTAGTGTAACCAAATCCTCCACAAAATCATCCACTAACTTGGTATTCGTTGCAGTGACGAGTAAATCGTCAACGTAAACTCCAACGAGCATAATATTTTCATCAGTTTTCTTCACAAAGATGCAAGTTTCTGTCAAACACTGCATGAATCGACATTTGATGAGTGTATCACGTATCAGTTCGTACCACATTCTGCCTGCTTGGTTTAGGCCGTAGAGATTCTTTTGTAGTTTTAAAACCACATCTACTTCACGTTTATCTCCCAATTCCGTTAATTTCTCCTTCAAAATATTCATTCTTGGTGGTATCTGTAAGTGTATGTCGTACCCTTCTTCTGTTCCAGCCTTAGGGTACGCGCTTGGTACGTCTCCGTGGCGTGCAGGCACTTTCCATATCATCGCCATGATTAAAATAACCTTCATATTGTTTAATTCCATCACAGTCGAGAACGTAGTAAAGAAATCTTCTCCAAATATTTGATTTTCACCGCGAGCCACTAATCTTGTCTTGTATCGTTCCACACTTCCATCGGCTTTGAGCTTGGTTTTATAAACCCATTTCGTTGGTAAGGGTTTCTTTCCATCACTTCTTCTCACAATCTTCCATGTTTCAAGCTCTTCCAACGAACGCAGCTCTTGCTGCTCTGCCTCTTGCCACTACCTTGTATTGGATACCTTGATGTGCTTCATAATAACACCTTGGATCAGGTACGGCTGCGTACATTTCGTTCTTCACATTCTTGAGTTCTGTGACTGCAAAGGCGTACAGAAAATTCGCTGTATCGCCGTTTTCACCTTCTGTGCGTGCATTTTCCGTTACATTCTCGTTCATATTACTTCTTTCATCTCCAGAATCTCTTTCCAGCGATTATTCCTGCTTCGATACTCCTTTTTCTTTTTCTTGGCCCTGTCTCTCTCAATAGCAGCCATTTTCGCAGTCTTCTTCACTTTGCGGACTGACTTCCTTGGTTGCTGCGCGGTAGGCCTTCCTTCCGCTTCATCTTGAGCTTGAACTTTTCGTTCTTGGTGTTTTCTGCTCTCTTTACTTACGTTTTGCTTGATTCTTTTTTATCTTAGCGTCAGGAACGTGATCTTTTCTTTCCAGACCTCCCAGGCCCTTCCTGATTATCTCGTTCGACTTTTCGTCCAACGTTTCGATGTCCATTACATGTTGAGTAGTAATAACACTCTATCCTTCATCAGTAAAACCTTGTATCCTTTAGTTTCGTCATTCTTCCCCAATATTAGTGCTCTTTCTGCATGTTTTTTTAAAAGGCTTCTTCCTTGGATCTCGCCAGACCATACAGGGTGATCCGTAACTCACGATGTCCCCCAAATTCGTTTGCTTGCCTGTCAGCATACATATCGTAGAAACTTTTCTGGGATTAGACCTTGTAGGGATTCGGTTCAGTATTTAACTTGCGTATTTTGCTGCTTCCGTCCAGTATTTCAGCGGCACTCCGGATGCAAAAATCATGCATCGAACCATATTAAATATGGTTCGATTCATCCGTTCAGCTTTTACATTTGATGCAGTGGTCCCTGGATTCGTAACTTGTCTGCGCACGCCTGTGATTTTACAAAATAGATCGACGTTCTTGAATTCACCGCCTCCGTCAGACCGTGAAACGCAGATTATGCAGTTAAATTCTCGTTCAAACCATACGAGAAAATGTTCAAACATTTTTGCTGCTCGATCTTTCGATCTTGCAGCAACAAAACACACATAGTTCGAGAAATGATCAACGAACACCACCATGTAACGATTTCCACGTCGGTCGCGTGGGGTAATAGGACCTTTAAGGTCACTACAAGTTACCCCGCCAATTCGATCGATCGGCGAATTTTCGCCACTATCACGAGTGGGCTGTTTCGATCGATGACCCTTTCCTTCCGCACAGGTCAGGCAGTGTGGACGTGAGAAATCATTTATCTCAATGCCTGACCGTGGGTCCTCGGCTAACTTTCAAAATAATCGTACGAAATATGCGCCATTCTCGTGTGGAAATGATGGAGAGAGCCTTTTTGTACGTCATTCTCACCAGTTTCCATTATTTCATTCACCATTTCTTTAGAAAAGCTATCTGGACTGCATTTCTCCAAAGGTTTCATATGCGCGTGAGCCACAAGTACGGATCAAACTCTTACACTGTAAATAAAGCGTCCTTATACAATGTCACAGTCATTTTTTCCCTCTGTCTTCTAAAAGGCAGCCTTTCTTCCTCAATTTTCCAAGCGATATCAGTTTTCTCGCTAATCTTTGTGCAAAAAATACTTCAGACAGCGTAATAGTTGTACTTCCAGTGGGATCCGGGTCGCTAAACAACCTTACTTTACCCCTTTTCATCACACGAACTGACCACCGTCAGGTAGGGTCGGGGAATCCTTTCCGTCACAAATTTCCACGTAAAATAGTGCATTTTCATCATACACTAAGTGAGAGATTGCTCCGCTATCAAGGATATATGAATCCTCATCAATGTTACAAGTTTTTTCCACATTTTTCGTCTCCAATCGAAACTTTTCAAGTTCGGCAATGCGTAATCCTTTCGACCTTCACTTTTGTGTTGGTTACTCTTCTTCAGTTTCTGCTTCCGGTTAGGACAGTTCCGACTAATATGTCCTTCATTTCCACAAGAATAGCAGCAAAATCTCCCTCTTACTTCACTTACTGCATTTGCAGTGAATCTTCCGCTTCTTCTCCCAACACGCTGGTCGTCGTCTATTTCTTGCGCCCAAGCGATTATTTCCTGCGCATGTTGCAAGTAATCTTGCTTATGGAGGTTGTACCTCACCATTAACGCCAACTTCAATTACGGCGCGGCATATTTTACAAGGTTTTCAAGAATTAATTTCTCGCTCGACTCGCTTTCCTTCGCAAGCGCCACCAAGTAAACATAATACTCGGTCCACGAGCGTCTTGTGTAACGGGGTTACATTCGGGTAACACTGAGTGTTGGTGTACATGAGTACACTACGGTTGAGGTCAGTATTGACCGAGTTGAAAGGTCTCGAACCTTTGGTTATTCTAACCAATCAGGGCAGGGGCCCTTGGTGTGGTGGTGTGTCAGCCATCCACGTGTCAGTACACAGGTGTGTACACTACATTTTAGCTAGGTACGAATTAGGAATATTCTACTTAGTATTACATATAGTTTATATTAGTTTAAATTAATTTAGACTAATTACATATTAAATATATTCAGTTTACAAAAATACTTATGACTGCCAGGCGCGCGACCACGCCCAGTCGCGCACGCAGTGAGTGCAGTAGCTAAAGGGAGCCCTCACTTTAGCTACACCCTTAGTAAGGGAACCTTGCCGTTAAGGCATTAGCGGAGCTTCTTGACGTTAAGGCATTAGCGGAGCTAGGCGCGAAACCACGCCCGGTCGCGCGCGCAGTGAGTATTGTAGCCTAAGGGAGTTATCCCTTACGCTACCTCCCTTTATAAGGGAAGTCTTGTTACAAGGGGTTAGCGAAAGCTATCTGTAAACCACCCCGGGAATCTTGGCCCCGAGTAGGAGAGCTCTCTCCTACTAAGCCCTTTTTAAGGGCGTATCGGCTATGTAGCGGCGAACGCCGCTTAAAGGAAAGTCTTCCTCTTTGCGCTAGCCGCACCGTGCGTGTACGCACCCGGCTACATCTGGTAGCACTTGTAGTCAATCCAACACCTGTGTTGGTGATCAACATCCTCTGCAAGGGATGGATCAGGACGATTGGGGTAAGCTAACCCCCGTCCAACAGGAAGCCTTTAAAAGGCTGTTACCCATATTGGGTGAGGATGGCATGCTCCATCTAGTGGAGCAGGGCCTCGATGCCGTGCGTGAAAGGGTGAATGCCCTTATCGCCCATGGGGCGAGTCTTCGCGGGAGTTATCCCGCGTCTACGGGGGTGCGCCCTCCGATGTCCTTTAAGATAAAGGAATCGACCGGCGAGAAAGGTGAAAACCTTTATGTGTGGCTTCGAGAGGTTGAAACCTCATAGGCCACCGCGAACGTGATCGAGGATCACCTGCAAGTGGGACTTGCACTGACCCATCTTACGGGAAAAGCCCGTACATGGGCGTTTACGTGTTAGGATTCGGTCACGACCGTGTTCCCGAACTGGGGAGTCCTTAAGCGAAAGCTTATGGACAGGTATGCAACGCCTGATGTGGTTCTCCAGAATCAGCTGGCGTTTTTGAGGTGCCGTCAGGGCACTAGGGACTTGGAGACATATATCCAAGGACTGAAGACCCTGTTGGCACGGATGTACGCGAAATCGTATTCGGACGATGTGTCCATCCCCGTCTTCATGGGAGGCCTGAAAGAAGGGCCAGCACGTTCGGAACTGTTCCGATACCGACCCCAACCCCTGGGGGAGGCGTTTAAGATGGCGTTTAACGCCGATAGGAACTTTCGTTCCTCTAAGGTGGGTCCTGAACCCATGGACCTGAGTCAGGTCGAAGTGGAGGGGAAACCTTCCAATAAGAGTCACTCTGACTCTTTTTCGCAGAGCTTCGGGGCGGAGCTCTTAGCTATGTTGCAGCGTCGTGGGCCGCTAAGGTGCTTCCTATGTGGAAGCGTGGATCATCTGCGGAACAGATGTCCACAAAATCCCCAGCGAGATAGTCGCTGGAAGGGGCCGAGGGCGGAAAAAGGCCCTCGCCCAAGCCGTCGGGAAACAGCGGCTCCCAATAGGTGCGGGGCGCCTTACTGGGGGACCCCTCAGTGCTATTAGTCCCCAGGGTAGGTGCGACAGCACAAATCCCCGAGGGAATCGGTGCTTTCTAGCACCGAATCGGTGTACCAGCCAGGTTGCTGGTAGTCCTTACTGACTTGAAGGCTTTGATAAGCCTTGGAGAGTCTTGATAGACTCTCGAGCGTCTGACAATTATGTCAGACGAGCGTCTGTGGAGAAGAGTCGGCTGTATGCCGAGGCCCTAGAGGGACGTTCTCGTGACGTTGTCACGGCCCGTCTAGCGACGGGCGTATAGGTTTCTGTACCCAAGGTCCCGATTGACCTTAAGCTGAAGTTTGCAAACTTCGATAGCTAAGAACGTTGCCTGAGTCCTGGATTTGGACTCATTCTGGGCATGAAGTGGCTGGAACGCCACGAGCCATGGATAGACTGGAAGGCTAAGCTCATTGGATCAACGCACCCGCGATCGGGTGAAGCATTGGCGAGTCATGAACCCACCTTTGCTCGATCGCAAAAGCGATTCTGGCGTGAGATGCCAGAGATTGGGATGTCTGAAATGATCATTACCAATGGCGTTAAGGAAGAGTTCCATAACGAGGGGGATTCGGCGGTTAATCCCCACGCCGTAAACGGCGAGACTGGTGAGTTACCTGTGGTAACTCCAGTGGTAGGGGTAGAGACCCCTGTGGTTAAGCGCGAGGCGCTTCCACGCAAAGAGACCCGTAGTTTGTCTATTTCGCACGTCGGAAATGATTCCGACCACGCCGTTATAGGCGAGACTGGTGAGTTACCTGTGGTAACTCCAGTGGTAGGGGTAGATACCCCTGTGGTTAAGCGCGAGGCGCTTCCAAGCGAAGAGACCTGAAGTTTGTCTCTTTCGCACGTCGGAAATGATTCCGACTACATTGTTATAGGTGAGACCGGCGAGTCACCGGTGGTAGAGGTAGAGACCTCTGTAGATAGGCGCGTGGCGCTTCCAATAGATGGGGCAATCGACTCCCCCCATCTGGGTCTCGGGATGAGTCCCGAGGCCAGTAGTCAGCAGTCCTATCGGATGCTGAATAGTGTGACAGGTATTGTCACATAAGGCGTAAGCCTTGAACGGTTGCCTGGGGTAGCCGAACTGTTGTCGTTGGAGGAGATGGCCTTCAACGAGTTTGAGACTGCTGTAAAAGCAGATGAAATCGACGAGGTTGTCGTATTGCGTCCGGAAGAGGAGTTGAACTCCTCATCCACGATGGACGAGTCAGTTTTGGTGAAAACCAAACAATGAACCAGCGATTTTTAATCGCTTGGTGACCCAACTCTTCCGCCGTCATAGAAAGTACGCTCAGACGTACTTCGACGATATATTCGTTCATAGTCGTGCGGAAGGCGACTTGTCTGATATCCAGACGCACCTGATACATCTTCGAGCGGCGCTCGAATGTATGCGAGAGCATCAGTTATATGCAAACGCATCCAAATGTATCTTTGGTGCTGAGGAAATTCCTTTCCTCGGATGCTTCATCGGTAAGGATGGAATGCGGGCGGATCCCGCGAAGGTGAAAGTCATTGTGGAGTGGCCTTCGCCTGTAAATCTTAGAGATTTACGGAAGTGGCTTGGATTAGCCAATTATCTCCACAAATACAGCGAGAACTACGCTGAAATGGCGAAGCCATTGACGGGCCTTCTTAAGAAGGATGTTGACTGGTGTTGGGAAACCAAACACCAAAACGCTTTTGAAGCGCTAAAGGGGAGCTTGTTAAAAGCTCCCGTTCTTGCTCTCCCAGACTCTGGGAAACCTTTTAGCGTCGTCTGCGACGCCTCCGATTTCTCAATCGGATGTGCTTTGTTACAATCAGACTACGCGGGACAAGAACGCGTGATTGCGTTTGAGTCGAGGCAGCTTAAAGCTGCGGAACGGGATTATCCCGTTCATGACAAGGAGCTACTTGCAATGAAGTATGCCCTTGTCAAGTTTAGGGTTCACCTACTCGGCTCAAAGCCGTTCGTGGTTTATACTGACCACGCGTCCTTACGGACAGCGACAAAGTCGCCTAATCTATCGCAACGGATGGCCCGTTGGCTCTCCTTCTTTGCGGAGTACAACTTTGAGGTTAAGTATAAACCTGGCAAGCAGAACGTGCTTGCAGACGCGTTTTCGAGTCGTCCCGATTACGAGCTCGCTCACGCGACATTCGTCACCACTTCTGTGGTGGATCTCATACGTCAGGCGTATGAGAAAGATCCACAGTGTACGGCGCTTACGCGTTGGGTGAAAAGGGCTTGGCTTGTCTGAGACAACCCTGTCAAGTCGGTCTAAAGCTCGTTTACACCGTTACAGGTACTGTGACGGTTTGCTATATTATAGCACGGGCGCGGAGGACACTCCGCGGGTGGTTGTTCCTCATGATGAGAAACTGAAGTATAGAGTCCTCTTTGAGGCACATGACGCCCCTACCGGGGGTCATTTAGGTCGGTATAAGACCTACGGTGCTTTAAGCGCTTTGTATTGGTGACCCAAATGTACAAAAGGGGGTCGGTTCGTATATTCGCACTTGTGAGTCGTGCTAGAGGGTCAAACCCTCTTCAGATTCAGCTGCTATGGAAACAGTTGGAAATTGCCAACTGTTCGTGAGGACCAAGTCAACGTATAGTATACAATTGGGAATTGCCAATTGTTCGTGTCGGCCAAGTCCACCTATAAATATGAAGGTGAGCCTTTGCCGGAGTAGCCGTTCCAACGGCGTGTTGAAAATCCATTTGGATTTTATCTTCGGTTTTTCCGAAGGCCGGTTCCACCGTCGTTTCGGTCTTTGTAGACCGTTTGAGCAAGATGCTCGCCTGGCAGCGGTGCCAGAGTCCAGTGATGGACAAGACGGAACGCGTTAGACGCGTGAAATCCATTAGTATGGATTTATCTTCGGTTTTTCCGAAGGGAAAGGCCGGTTTCACCGGCATTTCGGTCTTTGTAGACCGTTTGAGCAAGATGCTCACCTGGCAGCGGTGCCAGAGTCCATTGATGGACAAGAAGAAACGCGTTCATCGCGTTATTAAGGATTTTCTCCGGAGCTTATGTCCGGATTCTCCAAGAGTTGGAGTGAGATGCTTCCTATGACCTAATTTGCCATAAACAATTCGGTGCATGCATCTACGGGGTTTACACCGTTAAATGTGAACGGATTCGTTAATCCGCGGGTTACGTTGACGCCATGTGTGTGTGGTCCAGGGCTTGAGGAGGGAGGAGTCCCCAATGTCAGCCCTGTATGCTCCTGTCCGTTTGTTTGGCCTACCCGGCTGGGCGGCCGGCAGGCTGCCCGACCGGGTGCAGCTCGGGTCTGCGCTTGTAGCCGCCACGGCTCGCGCACTGGGCGCCTTCCACGGCCCCATCGACCTAGAAGAATCTATTGTTTGTTTGTTGGTCCTACCCGGCAGGGCGGCCGACAGGCTGCCCGACGGCAGGACGGGGCGGAGCGTCTGATGGCGCGACTCCATCATCGGGGTCAAACCCTGTATTTGGTGAAGTGGAAGGGTTATCCACATTCACAGAGTTCGTGGGAGTTCGAGACTCCCCTGCGGCAGGATTGCCGTGACGTCGTTGACGCTTTCGAGCGGGAGAATCCCGCTGTGAGTCAACGACCAAAGGGGCGGGGTAAGCCCCTTCACTCCCAGTAGTTGGGAGACCTCCGGAGGCAGATGCGGAACCCGCACTGTGCTCCGGCACCGTAGTGAGGGCACGGGCGCTAGCATAGCGCATGAGATAAGGGGCACGTAACTGCCCCATGGGTTTGGCTCTGGAAAACGCCAAGCACAATGCCCTCTCTATCCGAACGTCACGTTCGGAATAGCTGTTGTACACCTTTAAAAAACTCGGGGAGACGTTTCTCCCCTCCGCCTAAGCGCTGAACTTCTGCTCTGCCTCTTTGGCATATTCTTCTTGCAGGAGAATGAAGCGAACCTCGCGGAGGTTCCAACAACGGCACCCTGTGCCTGTTTCTCGAGGCGCTATCGATATGAGGTAGCAGTGAACTGCTTCTGCGTGAGCAGTTTTTCCCGGAGTTGATTCCGGCGTGTGATGTGTTGCGGCTGTACAGTCGCGAGGCCAGGGGTATAGAAGACTAAACCCTTCTGTACCTCATTCCTGGACCACTTTGGGAGGTCACGAGGACCTCCAAAACGATATACCGCGCGTGGAGGGCGCATGGGGGGGCGTCAAGGAAGCTTGTAACGCCTGTGCGGCATTTTGAGCCTCTTGAGCTGCGTCCAGCTCAGTAGTGGTGATCGCCTTCGACGATTCGGATATGTCATCCGAGGTTGGTTCCGATGGCAATTTCACGCGGCAGTATAGCCGCTGGACCAGGGGTATAGGAGGCTAAACCCTTCTTGACCACGTTCTTAGCCCTTTTTTTAGGGTTGCGAGGTCCCTTCCGTGCCCGTCCGGCTCGTCGGGCCTCTTGAACCAAGGACGGTTCATTGGTGGTGGTCGCCTGTGGCAACCTGGAGGTATCACCCCTAGCGGGTAACGGTGGCGCACGAGTTAGTGCGTTTTCCCCACGTGTGGGGAATGGGTTGGATGACTGATAGCGCCGTTCGGCGCTATCAACATGGCCAGCCGTTGGGGAGAGCTCCCCAAGGGCATCCACTTCCGAGTTGTCGAAATAGTTTGCGTCCATAGCACCGCTGAAGGTGTACAATGGACAGCCAGAGGTACTGGCGTTGGAGTTCTCCAACAAGATTTTGATTATTGTGTAAGCAATAGTTTTGATGGGGGAGGATGTAACGGGGTTACATTCGGGTAACACTGAGTGTTGGTGTACATGAGTACACTACGGTTGAGGTCAGTATTGACCGAGTTGAAAGGTCTCGAACCTTTGGTTATTTAAACCAATCAGGGCAGGGGCCCTTGGTGTGGTGGTGTGCCAGCCATCCACGTGTCAGTACACAGGTGTGTACACTACATTTTAGCTAGGTACGAATTCGGAATATTCTACTTAGTATTACATATAGTTTATATTAGTTTAAATTAATTTAGGCTAATTACATATTAAATATATTCAGTTTACAAAAATACTTAAGACTGCCAGGCGCGCGACCACGCCCGGTCGCGCGCGCAGTGAGTGCAGTAGCTAAAGGGAGCCCTCCCTTTAGCTACACCCTTAGTAAGCGAACCTTGCCGTTAAGGCAATAGTGGAGCTAGCGCGAGACCACGCCCGGTAGCGCGCGCAGTGAGTATTGTAGCCGAAGGGAGTTCTCCCTTACGCTACCTCCCTTTATAAGGGAAGTCTTGTTACAAGGGGTTAGCGAAAGCTATCTGTAAACCACCCCGGGAATCTTGGCCCCGAGTAGGAGAGCTCTCTCCTACTAAGCCCTTTTTAAGGGCGTATCGGCTATGTAGCGGCGAACGCCGCTTAAAGGAAAGTCTTCCTCTTTGCGCTAGCCGCACCGTGCGTGTACGCACCCGGCTACATCTTGGGTCTTTTCCAGCGGCAAAAAACGTTGCTGCCTGCTGATGCGAGATATTGACTTTAAATGCATTGTACATTTGATCCACAAAGAAAAATACTTGTGGCGTAATTTGCCACCAACTTCCAATATTTGCGCGAAAGTAGTTAGCTGCCACTCCGTCTAAATGTTCTCCAAGTTTGTTTACTTTCATTCGCTCTTCCCAAACGAAACCAGAGGAAATTCCGGCTACTTCCAATGCTTCGTAGAACAGTAGCCCCCACTGCTTAAATCCTGATCCCAGGCCAGGGTATATTTCGGCCCCCGTAAAGTTCTGCACATTCAACTTCGGTATCTTGGAACTTCAACCTTTTGCATAGTGGTTTCCAATTGGAATTCCACCGGGATGTATTCCCCCTCCCATATCACCCATCGGATGCGGATTTTTCGGTAGTTCGGGGACCATTTGGGGTGGAGGCGCACGATACTTCACTCCTTGATCGGGTGACGCATCTTCACTCTATTCGTTCAGCGTCATTTTCTTCCCGAGTGCTCGACAATTCTGTATCCTTGAAAACGCTGTTTCCAGAGTCATCTGAAAGTCTTCTTGCCTAATCCGGCGTACTTGGCTTAGAAATTCTGCTGGTGCTCTTCATAGCCTCGATCTCGGTTTTTAAACTTCTAACCTCTTCTTTCAGCGCTCTCGCCTCATCTTGCGAGGCTCTTATGTCTTCATCCATGATTAATTGTACTTAAAACGTGAAAATTTGCGTGATAAAATCAAAAATATCCACAAAACGTGATAATCAAAACAAATTTCTTTCGTGTCCAACCGAGAAAATCACGTAAAGCTGTTACCCTGCCTAAGGGGACTTTTCCTTTAGTGTGACGACTTGAAACTGCACTTGTTCACACGGAGCTCCCTTGGGCTCATAGCCTGTATGAAGACGCAGGTTGTAGTGTCCATTGTCTTGTAGTGTGTATGAGTAGCTAGCGGACCGATTAGAGTCCTGCTTGTGTCTTGTACTCCGGCACGCTATTGCCAGGAGACCGTCCAGTCACTAGGTGCACGTGGCACTTGTATAGTAAAAGTAAAAGTGTATTATGTAAAGCTACCTAAGTGTTCAGTCCCACTAATATGCAATTATTCCGACCGTGATCGAGTGGTTCACTACTCACCGCGGGACCGGAAGGTCCCGGGTTCGATCCCGGGCCAAACCAAGTTGGTTGGTTTCAGAAAGTATAATGTGACGAAATCACCCACTAATATGCAACTTGAGAGCATCCTGATATGCAAATTAACAGTCTGTCGCGAGATGGCCGTCGCGAAAGATGGCCGTCGCACTTGCATCTGATTGATCGAAAAAGCAATATATACTCGAAATAAAGCATAAAACGTGGTCCACAGTAAACTTGTATACTCACGTATAGTCACGTTTTCAATCAAGACGTATACTTGAGTTCAACAGTGCACCATCGTTTGAGGCTTGACGGAACTATAGCATTCGAAATGCAATATGATGTTGCCGAATGAGCGAGCGTAAGTGTTTAATCGCTATATGGATCTTCGAGTCGAGTAACGATAGGATCGCGCTTACGTCTATGTTGCTACGACTTCAAGGGTCGGCCGTGCGCTCTATGTATTATAATTTTTGTTAGCGAAGGATACTTACTGTCTCGACCGTCGCCTCCAAATCTTTTGCGGACAGGTGGATCGTTGCCTCCATTGTCTACCATGTTGTACCATGCCTTCGTCGAAAAATCGTGAAATGCAAACCCGAGTTTAGAGTCAGTGGCCATCACGGCAATGTAAATGTTGGGTGGTCTCTCCTTCCTTGGACAAGGTGATGCTCGCAAGCAAAGGAAAGAAAGAAATGCATCACGTACACGAGTTAAACGAGCTCTTGCTACGGGTGATCAAGCAACAGCAGCAAGAAAGGAGTGGCGGTGTTGTAGGGCTTGTTCCTACGTGCGTCTACGACATACGAGTAGCAGGGCTTCAACAACAACGTTGGCCGTGAAACCAATATATTGCGTTATGCAGAAAGGTGCTACCTCGCTCATTTCACTGAATGTTAACCGCGTGCGTCTGAATGTATTGTGTGTAGGCTTGGACAAGGCGGTCGGCCGCTTGGTCGGACTCGTCATAGTGAACACGGAGATATTTCGGCGAGATCTTGTGATGGAGGAGCGTAGCGAATAGGTAGTTTTGAAATTCCTTCGAAGCAGCTGTTTCCATCTTCGAGTGATGCATCTTTAGAGCCTCAAAGAAGCCCTCTCTCTCTCTCACGCGTTGATATTCTTCGAATTCCGCATTCAAATTTTCTCAGTGGTCGGAAAGACCGACTACCCTGCTAAAATTATCCGCCACGACTTCTTCAATGTGACGAATTCCGTCCGCACTGCCGAGTCCATTTGTGCGAGTTCTCTCTTCATCATCCACCGTAGCGAGGTCACTAACGTTAAACTTGGGTGGCCCCCGCGCTTCCTGCGTCACTACGATCGCGTCACGTCGTAAGTTCCGATGGATGGACACACGTCGTGGAGCTGCATTCTTGACAGGTGGCGTGTGCAATTCCGCCGAGACGACATGGGTACATGTCAACAGCGTCATGAATAGAAGCAACAAGTTGAACGAGTAGACACAGAGTCGGGCGGACATTTTCAACGTTTGAGGTAAATTGCAAAGTGGCGAACGGGGCTGGCTCACTATTCTGTGTACTTGATTTATTTATTGGGTGAGTCGGCGGTCACCGCTCTCCTTTTTGCTCCGGTTACATCCCCACCCTTTTATGTGAGGGGAGTGTGACCGCAGGCTCTCCCTATATATAGATATAGTGTCCGACATGTGTCTCACATGTAGCCATGGGTACGTGGTGCATTTATTTAAGCATATGGTGTGATACTTTAAAGATTTTTTTGCACTCGCAATGTGTGATGGGTATGTAATCAACTTTTTTTTACGTACATGTATTGGAATTAAAATCGCACTTTGCAAGGTAAAGAGGCTTCTTGGTAGGTTTTGGCCTATCAATGAGAGGATGATGCAGCACATGGTAAGTTGGGGTAATTCAATGCATACTGTATAGTTCGAGGCAAATGGCCTACGTCTGCATACAGTGAACTTACTTCCCAAATGCCAGTGACCAAACTCAGTGAAAAAGCAACACGCCACACTTAGAACACTGAATGAGTGTTGCAAGGTTCATTCTTATGTAACCGGTGTACGCATTCCGGTTACATACTGACTCATGGTCTTCGTCAACAATTGCGTCACACTAGTTGACCATTACGTCCTTCTGTCTTTTTCACGTGTCGCACCGCAGTCTTCACACAGTCTTCGTCAACAATTGCGTCACACTAGTTGACCATTATGTCCTTCTGTCTTTTTCACGTGTCGCACCGCAACTGCTACCGATCTCAGAATACCCGTATTGCGTGGAAATGCCTTGTAAGAGATGATACAAATCTAACTATTTCCAATTTTCTAATTTAAGTCAAATTCTTAAAAGATAGAAAGCGTGATTATTTAGCTGGTTAACAGTTAAAAGTGTATAATTAAATCTAAACAAATAGACAAATATGAATATGCATCTGTAATTGACCTGGGAAAATATACCAAATCGGAAACTCACAAATGAAAAGTGCATTGTATTAAGTTACCTGAAAATATAACTATACCAAAATATAGGGAATTGTTAAATGCACGCCAATAATTTGTTAAATGTACGCCCTGTTAAATGCACGCCTTTTCAGCCTTAGGTAATATGATGGCACAGTCATGTGCTAGTGAGACATTTTCGCAGATGGATAAATCTCTGGATAATACACGCGACAAACAGAATGCTGAGCACTACAACATGATGGAGAAAGATCCCGAACGCTACGCGGGAGGAATCGGACATGCCCGTGGCAGTCAAGAGAGCAAACGCACCGAGTAAGAGAATGGTACACCCGACAATCGGCACGGTCACTTGGTTGTTCAGATACCGTACACCGGTGGTCGTGGACGCGACCGCCTTGGCCACGTACGATAAAATTCTCAAGCAGGCGGCGACGGCTGCTGTCCGCTTGGACGTGGTATTGAGCAAGGCATTGTACGTGCCACCATTGAGCGGGCTGGCCGTCACGACTTCCTCGTAAATGAATCGAAACGCAAAGAGCACGATGGAGACGAAGAGCACGGGCACGGGCATGAGTTTGCCCGCTTTCGCGGCCACGGACGACGCCGAGTACAAGACACTGGATAAAATGTCATTGCCACTGATGGCCGTGGACGGGAGCTCCCTCAAGTACGCGCGCGGCGTTTCGAGCTCGCGTTGAATCGCAGGGAGTTGGTCGAGAGGAACGTGCAGTTCCTCGGAGGTGCCCATGGTGGGAAACTGCCATCGAGGACCCGACATGTTTCCACTCTCGATCACGTCGATCTCGAGTTTACGGCGTCGAAGATGCAGGGGACGGGAGAGAGCCATCGAGTCCAAGATGGGCGTTGTTGCTTGTCGATACAAGCACGTGGGGGACCCATTGGACGTGGTGTCAATTAGCCACGAGGTCGAGGGCGGGTCACACGTTACCGGTATAGGGGAAAAGGAAAAGTAACGTGACGCCCCCCTCCTTCGTCGCTAAAGTTGCCGATTTAGAGACGAGTGGGCTTGTGGGCAGACCATTTCAATGATTGCTACCATGCAACGTCGACGAAAGCGGCTGGTAGAAACAAATGGACCGTGCCTTGGAGCAAAAACATATCGATGTTTGTTGCTCGATCGCTTCCCTGATCCGCGAGCTCGCGTCATCCTCCTCGAAGACAAAAACTATGAATAATTTGGTTAGTATTTTCGGCAACCAAGTCTCAATATGATAATTGTCGGTGTATTTTGTCGTCCATGCAAATAAAGTAATATATTGTGTATGTCTCTATTTTTCAACAACGTAGCAAGAAGACGTTTACCAGCTTGATCTTCATTTTACAGATCAAGTTTGTAAAAGTCTTCTTTACTAGAAGAGAGGGGCGTACATTTAACAAAATTAGTTTATGTTTTCAAAAGGGCGTACATTTAACACCTTGGGGGGTGGGGTGTACATTTAACAATTCCCAAAATATATTCTAAAAGGTAACCGAAATGGTACCCACCCATTTCAGCCAAGGGGGTTTCACCATCTTGTGGAGGCGTAAACACAAAATAGATACATGCGTTTCCAACATTTTCAAAGGATGCGAAGAAAAGGTCGGTGTACCAGCATTATCCAGCTTGGAGGAGATATGCTGGCACGTATACAGCACTTTTGGCAGTGTACCGAGGCAGAAGTTTAGCTTTTCGTGGAGTTATTTTAGCTAGTTCTCTATTCCATCGGATGTCTACGATTGCCGTTGGTACACCTGACGAAATCAGAAAACTTACTATATAGTATATATCAAGAAATACCATACAATACATCTGAGACCTTCGGAAGACAAACGAATCCCTACGGACACCTATCGGCGCTTACGGAAAGCTACGGGCCTACGGACGGGAGTGCGGGACCCATCATTCCAAATGTACCAACCATAGCCCTATTTTGAAAGCAGTAGTGACGACATGCGAATATTCCTGTTTCAGCACAACAGTAGCTATCTCGTTGCATCCCATCAGTACCCCTTTATATCCTAGCACTGCGATTCTTCTGCCTTTTGGTAAACTGAGACGGATGCCCCTCCAAGACATTCATTCGCTTCCGATGTGGTGCTGACCGGAGCTCCAGAAACTTTTTCGCACTAGCTGACAACTCTCTCGTCTGCGTCTGTTCTAACGTCTCCAGTGTCTGCACGTGAATGTTGCCAAACTGTTTTGTGTGGCTTTTCTTCTCTATTCGTTTCAATATCTTGGCTTCGCTTTGCACCAGCCTCATCTTCCGACGCTCTTCGATTGCCACTTTGTCCTCTTCATCTGCCTCGACTTCTTTATGCCGAGCAGCAACAGCTGACAAGACGTCGTGTGGAAGTTGAGACACTTTCGTTTCTTGCTTATTCTTTCTTTTCCTGTAACAGTAGGATACCACATCAGATCCTGTCTTTCTTTCTCTCTCATGTCAAGTATGCCTTGAAGCCCCACAAGTTTAAAGAAACGATCGAACACACCTCTTAGCCGCGTCTTTCGAGTGCACACGTGCCTCCTTTTCCTTTCGACGCTGGTTGAGCGCCTGAAACGAGGCAACTTGATTGTTCAAAACTTCAGGTGCTTCATCGCTATCATTGCCATCGGTGGGTCCTCCTACAACTGGTGCTGTCTCATCCTTTGTGGCATGCATATTTGATCGAATGTCGGCTCGCCACTCAACTCTTTCTACCAATTAGACATGCAGAGTAATGTTTTTAACCAATCATACATATCATTGATCAAAGACGTGATGGATCGACGTCGACACGTGCGTCAGCTCCTTCTTAAGGCTGCTCAAGCTCGAGCCAGGGATGCATTAACACTAAAACGTAAAGGACATGAGACAAACCTGGTAGCACCATTTAGTCCCTCACCGCGTGCAGTGATTGATGCCGTATGGACGAAGCTAGAGGCTGCTCAAATGGCTTTACTGCCAACTGAACTTCTAGTAGATTTGGGATGTGGAGATGGTCGATGGTTGATCTCCGGCGTCAATCGATTCAAGTGCCATGCACTGGGCATTGAAGTCGACCCGCAATTGGTCACGCGAGCAAACAAAGTCGTGCAGATGCATCCACTAAAAGACCAGATTGAAGTAAAAGTGGGAGATATCATGCTAGCAGATATCTCGAGCGCGAAACTGGTAATTGTGTACGCGTTTGCATCGTCGTTAGGGGGCATTGCGCATCGATTGAAGGAGCAATTGAACATGAATGCACTTGTGCTGTCCATGGGGGTGAGAGCGTGACTTTTGTGTGTGGCCGTTTGTCCATGCAATTGACTTTTCGTCTGGTAGTTTCGAATTCCAGGGTGGAAACCGCATTGGACAGAGCGTGAAAAAGGATTGCGCTGGTATTTGTACCGCATGGGCGACTGCCTTCCGAACCTTTAACCATTTTGGATCGTACTACATCGTCCACATTTTATAGTATAGCAAGTAATACCGTAATAATCTATACTCTATCAAAGCTTAGCTACTAGAAAAGATAGTGTGACGACACAACCCACTGTCAAATGGATAGTGTGTAGTAAGTAATCTAGAGAAAAGATAGACACTAATTCGTGAAAGCATATACCACTAAGATAGGAAGACTGGGCATTGCTACCTTATGCGTCTCTAACTCTTGTCACTCGATGGCGCAGTCGTTTTCGGTACAGTTGGCCATGTATTAAAGAGAACAATGGCAGCGGACACACACCCGACTGAGCCAATAATACCGTCATGCAGCTTCGTGCCAGTAATTCTCTCCGACAGCCTCACTCCTGACGTGTTGGATGACACAACGAGGTCACACGTTACCTTCAGCAGCGCCAGGAGCTTCTGAAAGCGGCTGTTTCGTAATGCGTCTAGTTGATTTCGCAACTCGTGGACATGCGCGTCATCGTCTTCGGTGGCCAAAATGTCCCGCACACACTTTTCCTTCTCCACGTCAGCCTTGAGGTTCTCGAGAGCGTTCCAGAATCCTGCGACATTCGCGATAAACCACAGCACGCCGCCACGACGTGTCCACGCCTCGGCATGAAAGGGACACACCTTGATCTTGCTCGCAAATGCCACGTTGTCCGAGAGAAAGTAGCCGAGCATGCCCACGTTCTGAATAAAGTGGAGATAGCGTTGCCACTCGGACAGTCGCTTGTTCGTGGACAGCGTTTGCAGCTTTTTATAGTACGTGAGACTTTTGCCCAGTCGAAAGGCTTTTCGTGCCTGCTGCATCACTTTGTAGAGTGCGTGAAGCCGCTGGCCCACGTCACTCTTTGGGTCGGCCGAGAGGAGATAAAACGCTAGGGCACGACTGCCATATTGCACCATCTGGACACGATAGCATACCGCATTAGAAAAAAAGAAGCAACGCCATACAGTGAAAAAACCTTTGTCGCTACCTTTGTGAGCTTATCACGGCCTTCGAGACAGAAGGCAAGATGAATGAAGGAATCGAGACAAACGGGTGCCTTCTTGTCCATGATGTGGCAGTATATATCGAGTGGTACAAGACAGAGAGGGCGCGAGCTTAACGAATGCGCTACAGTGGGGTAGTGGAACTAGACCAGGCGAAAAAGGATAGAGAAAAAAAACCGAACGACGCCAGTTCACGTGAAATTTGTGAATTTAACCCTACGAGCTCCTAAGAATCACGTCACGAACTAAAAAGGTACACTATTTTCCAGGTTATTTTGTCTCCTTCGCACGCGATAAATAAATGCAGTCTTCAGAGTGGCAGGAATACCTTGATGAACCTAAGCTGAATGTCATTCTATGGGATCAATGGTTTCTTCATTCCTCAGGGGTATTGGTAAAATATTCCATTGAGTACATCAGATGGGCTGATATTGAAAAGGTTACCACATTTTCCCCTTTCTTTAGCACATGCGATCTTAGAATCCTTGTACTGCTCGTACACGATACACAATAGAGAATGTGTTGCTTATAGTGTGCGCTCGACAAAGTGTAGGCGTGTGGGGCTCATGATGACTATGGAGTGGCATTTGACGCTCCACCAATCTTTCAATTCCACTCGCCGATAAGAGCAGGGAGGACTCTCACGGATCGATTGCTATACAGAAACCCCGATAGGCTCCGGAGATTGTTTCGTGCCGATTTGCGTGGTTCGATGCCAAGGTATGGTCTATGTATGGCATAGTACTCACGAAGTAGAAATGTAGCTAATTACCGTAGAACCAGTCTAAACTAATATCGCTGGGACTGCCTGTTCAGTATTAGTTTACGAAAGTTATTGATTTAGACAGGCCAATACTGTAATAAATTAATTGACTATTCCGAGCAGGAGGTGAATTTTGCGCCATCCAACAAACACAACCCGACTATCGACACCACAAAACACTCTGACCCCAAGCACACATTTCCAACCACCACAATGCGACAATGTCGAAAATAATCCGCATTGCTCTCTGTGAGCACAAACATAGAAACCCAACTCTCACTTAGGGAGAGCTCAAAAACTGGCTCGAGAGCGAGCACAACACAAAAGTCAGTCAGTCTACCATTTCAACTACATTGAAGCGCTCGGATGAGCAGCTGTGGAAAGCGGACTCTTCGAATTCCTCGGCGAAGCGCCAGCGTATGGTGAAGTACCCTCTGATGGAAACATCCTTGATGGAATGGTTCATTGCAAACCAGGAGCGTGTCAACATGAGCGGCGACCTGATCAAAGAGAATGGATTAAAGGTCCTGGACCGCCTGTATCCAAATCACGAGCCTTTTGAATTATCCAATGGGTGGCTTGATGATTTCAAAGCACGCCATGGAATTCGCTCCTTTCGCCGCTTTGGCGAAAGTGGATCTGTTGACAACACCTTCATCGAGGACGAGCGCCCAAAGATCAAGGAATTTATTGACAAATATGACTGGCATGACATTTACAACATGGACGAGACAGGACTTTTCTATCGCATGCAGGTTAGTGTCCATGTTTAAAAATGTGTGAGCAGTGTGTAAACTACTACTGGTGTAACTTAGGCGGACAATTCCCTTGCAACGAAGCAACTTGAGGGGAAAAAGCAACACAAAGAGCGCCTCATCCTTGCCGTGTGCTGCAATGGTGACGGATCTGACAAGCTTCCACTCTTGGTCATTGGTAAGTCCAGAAGTCCACGGTGCTTCAAGAACATTAACCTTGCCAATCTCGGCTGTACCTACCGCAACAACGCGAAGGCTTGGATGACACAGAACATTTTTCTGGAGTGGCTTAAAGCCTTTAATCGCCGAATGGCTAACAGAAATGTTTTGCTCATTCTGGACAACTGCATTGCTCACGTTCCTCTTAGCGAGCTCCCTGGTCGCATTGAGCTGAGGAACACGACCATCTTCTACCTTCCTCCAAACACGACCTCAAAGCTGCAGCCATGCGACACTGGGATCAGCCGCAATCTGAAGACTTATTATCGCCGGCGCTTCAACTCCCTCCTCCTGCAACGCCTCGAGGACAACATCGCTGAACCGGAAAAGTTCTATGTTCTGGATGCTATCAGGATGGTGATTCCTGCTTGGAGCACTGATGTGAAGCCAGACACAATCAAAAAGTGTTTTGGCCACCGCAAGATCCGTACACTTCCTGACACGCAGGATGTACAGCATATCGATGATGAGCTGGTCGACCAGGATGTCGTTGCCGAGCTCCAGTCGCAGACAGTAGACTGCAGTACCGCAACCCCATGGACATCCACAACCTCCTCAACTATACAGAAGAAGACCTCGTCACAAACATCCCAGACATTGACGAGGTCGTCGAGTACCACCTTCATCAGGAGGACGAAGATGCGGACAACAACAATGACGACAGCGATGAGATCGCTCCAGTTTCATCCAGAGATGCTCAATCAATGATCCAGTCAATGGAGATTTACTGGATGCAACAGACAGGCAACAATGACCAATTCATTGCTGCCTTGCGGCAGATGGAGGATGCTGTCATCGTCCATAGGACTCGCCAGATGGTCCAGAGGAACATCCAGTATTATTTCCATCGCACATAGTAGGTACAGTAGTATTAATTTTGTTACATAGGGTATGCAGTAGTAGTTTACAAAAGTTGTGGGACAAATAAATCTTATTGAATATCAGCTTATGGAGGTTTATACGTTCAAGTATGGGGAGTACTTGGGACCGGCAATATATATTTGTTTACGGAGGTTATTTGTTTAGACGGTATCAGTTTAGACAGGTTCTACTGTAGAAGGCCTGCTTTTATATCTTAGAACCAAAATTCAGGCTATATCAGACGAAGCAGATAAACCATCTCCTACGTCTACTGTTCAAACAACGCTTCCTTGCTTAACCTAAGCGTTCGGCATAAGGACAGGAAATATGTATTGTAAAATTGATTTAATATAAAATGAACTATTGAAACAAAATAAACTTCTTAATTCTATCCTATAGTGCGCTTTCTCACACAATACAGTGTAACCGTAACATCTAGCTTTTTACAGGTGGTAGCACTTCGTAGTCTGTCTTAACGATATCTAGCAGAGCGTAAGGCGAAAAATAATCCTTGACGAGGATGACCCTATTAAAGTGCCATCCCGACGGGTTTCTCCTTTTTCTAACGCACCCGCTCGACGCGTAGATATACTTGATAATAATCATAGGCGCTGACACGAAAACAATTCTCAATGCTAAGCTAAGAAGAGGAATTTGAAATCATAGACGGAAATTCTTTGCTTCGCCGGTGCCATCAGCGCTGGCCATATCTCGCGTCGCGACATTCAAGGTTGAGCTTGCCCCTCCTCGGTGAATGAAAAACATCTCTTACGATGTCTCCTTAAGATCGAAACAGCAATCGAATCACGTAAATAGGTGAATCAAGGTTACAGGTATACTTTACCCTTACATGTGCATCAAGGCGGCTCATACCGGCAGACTCGTCTGCGTCGCAACGCTAGAAGCCTTTAGGGAGCAGCTAAAGATAAGCTTGAGTCTCCTGATAATGAGCTAAGATGTCGACCTGGATTCTTAGATCTGCGTCAGGGTAAGATTGTTATACAAGCTTCCACAATATTTTTTATCAAATATGGTGAATGCCACTAGCCTCGGCTGCGCAAGTTGATGGATCATAAAGGGACTGAAAATGATCCCTTTAACTAATATTTGTTCGGGAACGAGAAAGGAGTTATACTGGATGCTATCTTCCAATCCATCTAGGAAGATTTCAGAGTACGGGCATCTACCCAATAGTCAGAGAAGAAAGAGCCATTCGATTTTAACGTTGCCGCACGGTGATAGTAATAGGTGAAGGTATTCATCCTTCGCCGTACTTCAGCCAAGATAAAATGGGGAGGAGATCCACAGACGATGTACATACCATTTGAGCGAAGCAACCGAGATAAAAGAACCTTCGATACAATAGATGCGCGAGGATGGTCAATTGCGCATGACTTCGTGATCCTTCTGGAAGTTGTTTCAAATGCCGACATCGAGCATGTAAGAACAAAGTCCCATACGGGTCTATCGCCTGTCAACAAGTGCAGGGTGATGCGAAATGCCCATCGGGTCTATCGCCTGTCAACAAGTGCAGGGTGATGCGAAATGCCCATCACTTTGAAGGTTAAGTGGGATGGGACTGATTCTTACATGAATTATTTGTTTTATACCGGCGCATCAAACAACTGCGTGAGAGCGCTAAATTTGGCGTCTTTAAACTTATGCAAGTGAAGATACCATGAAGCGTGTTGTCTTTCCGGTTGGCAACACCGACCCTGTGGTGCAGTGGTTTAGGCCCCACCACGGGACCGGGAGGTCACGGGTTGAGTCCCGCAGTGGCCACGAATCCAAGACCGGGTAGAGTCGGGGTCCAAGTGTAATGAAGAGTCCCTTACAGCACACGTTTGACATGGCTTATACCTGCCCAATTAAATGGGGAGGTTCTAAAATATCTCTGTCGGGTTGGCAACGGATGCAATCGGGACTCTGCCAAATCGTGTGATATAAACGCGCATTAAATTGGAAATATTGTCTTCAAAAAACTCTGTTATATTGGGCATGGGTGTCCAAGCGTCAACTAGATATCGACTATAAGACGTTTGTAGCAATGACACAGGAACTTACCACCCTGGGAGTAATTCAAGCGTATAAGAGGGTACACCTAATCACAACCCTCACCAGCTCCAATCCAACAATTGGTACATCCGCTTGTCGGAATAAGTAACGCAACTGGAAAAAGATGAAATGGCTTACACGGGCGATAAAGATCGCCTCGTTGGAGTACTCAGGACAGAGCGTGAAGAGGAGATACCCATAGTAAGCTCTACTTACCTATAACAGCAAGAAAAACTCTTTTGCTTAGTTTGTGCATGGTATTTTTAGATACACTAAGCTGCAAACAGTGCTTTGTGTCTTTAAACTGCTTGTCCTTACGTCTTTTTTATTACTAACGACCAAATGGATGACTTCCAAAATCCCAGTATTTCAAAATGCGCTTCCCAATTTGCGAGTGATTTGTGACACACACATTTTGCGATTTGAGATGGATTTGTGATTATGCGAGACCGTTGGTGTCCTCCAAAATCAACGTAAATCATATATACTATAAATTTTCAGGTTCATGCAGAGTCCATGCCACGTTCCCTAAGCTGACAACACCATAGTGTCAAAGCAGGTGTCTGAAATGTCTTAAATAATGTTTATACGCAAAAGTGTAGATGCTTGATTGTTTCCGCACTCTAATATGACTACGGCTTCCTCTTTTTTGCGCCTTGCATTCTTGGAGGACGTTGAACGCCAAAGTAGCTGTGCAAGAAAAACGCGCAGGGCCAAGTTAGCTCTTGCGTTGCTTCATCTTAAAAGGCTCCGATCTACTATCAAAGAGCGCTCTTTTCTCGCTGCCTCCTGCCTTAAGCTACCCTTCCAAACTCCCTGGTACCACTTATTATCTACCGCGGACGTTTTAAGCTTTCTGTCCACCACAGCAGTAACACGTGGTGTATTCAATTACGTCCTTGGCTACTTTCAAGACGATTTCGTGGTTCGCTCTGGACCAGGCAAAGTTTATCGTCTCGCTCCGGTACCGCATAAGCACGCAGTACATGCGATCGTGATGATGTACTACGCAGGCACCATGGAGTTCAAAGTCCTGCAGAATCTTTCCGGAGTCCCTCCTGCGACATTTTCCAGGACTTTAACTGAAGCGTAAAAGGCATTGTCAAAGTCACTTGCACTAATTCCCGAGGCGCAGTTTCGATGGCCTTCATTTGAAACCCATTCCGAGTGGAGCCGCTTGGTCCAGCGGAAGGAGCAGCAGCTGGAAAACCGGTTCTGCTTCATCGATGGTAAAAACTTCAGAGTGCAGGAACCATCGCCAGCAGACCTGCAGAATGCCTTTTACAATGGTAAGCACGGCGTAAGCTCAATATACCGCATTCTTTCTTTGTTCTAACGGCAAATTTTATCAGGTTGGCTTCACTCAGTGTTGGTCACCGGAACGTTTGCATTTGGTGTGGATGGCACGGTCATTTGGTGAAAGCATAACTGTCCCGGTTCATGGAATGATTCCGAAGCCAGCCGAGGTTTCGAAGCGAAGCTTTTGCATGAACAATTTACATTGCCGTAGATGGGGTCGATAGCGGATTCTTCTTTCCCAGTCTCCAAAGAAATGTTCAAAAAGATCATTACGCCTTTGAAGCAAGGCGACCTAGACACGATACCAAGAGAATTTCAGGCCACAGCCCTCGCTATCAGTAATTCGATTACTGCGGTGAGACAATCGGCAGAGTGGGGAATGGGCGCAACTTCGAAATGCTTTCGCAGGCTTCTTCAACCTATCCCATATGAACCGGAAGTTAGATCCCGGCGTTTAACGAGCATCTTTAGACTCTACAATGTCAGGGTCAGAATGACCCACACCAGCCAAATAAGAAACGTGTTTTACAGCTGAGAGCTACTACTCAGCAATCAGCATCATTGCATAATGCGGTATTTTAGACATGGTAGCAAGGACGTCACTGTCTTTGGTGTTTTATTGTTGTCCAGACTCGTTTGACGTCTGTCCCGTTAGCGCCGCCAACAACATCATAATTCTTTCTTCCGACTTTCTTTCCCTCTCCTCCCGCGCAATTCGCTCCTGCCTATACCTCTCTTCCCGTTTCATTCTCTCCGCCCTATCTCGTTCCTCTCTTTCCATCCTCTCCCTTCTATCCCGCTCATCTCTCTCTAACCTATCCTCGCGCCGCCACTCCGCCTCCTTCTGTTGCTGCGCCAGAATCAACGCCATGGAGTCCGTTTTGGGCTGTGGTTCCGGTGTCGGCTCACGAAGGAGAGCTCTGATGTCGTCGATTCGCCGGTCAATTATCTGCCGACGGCGTGCGGTGTCAGAGACAGTGGTACTTGTCGAAGGAGGCGAGCAAGTTCTGCGCTTTCTGCTGAGGTCAGCCAACTCTCCCTCACTATTTCCCAAGAGGGAAGCACCAATACTCATTGGTGTTAAAAACAGGGGGGCGGACCTTGAACGGGCGCACATAGAGCAATCGTTAAAACACGCAACATTAATATTTCAGACGTTAGCAAATAATTGATCACCTCTTCTTCCGTTTGTCCGAGCTGCGACGCGGCGACACTCGCCACCGTCGAGGGCATCGCGAACCTTGGGAAGGCGATGGGGTAAGGAATCGAAGGAAGAGATGCTCCCAATGACTAAATTGTGTGTGTAAGTACAAGCAAATGCTCAAATATTTTAATTGGAATTATATTAGAAACTTTGCCTGCGTAGGTTCCTCATCGTCGTCCTCTGATGAATAGTCATCAGGGTCATCAACATTTCGGACTGACGGGCATCGTCGTCCATCTCGACGACCGACATCTCGCTCTTGATTTCGCGGAAAATCCGCTTCGCCCGGCGCACCTCCTGTGGCATCCTACGATCTCCTACAAAGACAATAATATAGTTCATACGATACCGGTTGAAGGGAATATATGGACGGTAGACTCAAGTACGTATTATAAAACCTACCGGTGGGCTTCTTTCAGTTCTTCGTGACCGTAAACTTTCGGCGCAGCGCCTCCTCATCCCGGCTTTCATGGCCGCTAGGCAGGTTCCGGTCGTAGTCATACGCAACATCTTCCCATATACTATCTCCAATCGGCTTTCGCTTTTCAACTATGTCTAAAAGGCCTAAAGACGAAACCATTACCGTGATCTAAACGAGTACTGATCAAGAGAAAGAAGTATCAAAGAGTTTCGAACGCCAGACGTGGTCGTAACCGAAAACATATGCATACGCTCTAACTCAGCTGTGCGGAAGCCCTTGCCGCGTCCGCCAGTCTTTGATGTCGATTTGGGTTCTTTAGGGTTTGACATGCTGTGGAGATACTATATAGGTATCGGGGAGGGCGAGACTGCGTCGGAGGCGGGACTTCGCTTATGCAGTATACCACGTGGCGAAACTCCCTTTTAGGGTTAGGGGTCAGTGTTGGATTGATTTTATTTGGGTTGGTAGGTTAACGCGCAAGTTTGTGTGAGCACAAATTTTGCGGAGACGTATTTTTGGTCTCGACGAATTTACTCCGAGAATACGCTGCGCGTATTTTCAAATTTGCGAATAGTGGGATTTTGGAACACATCCAATGCACACATAATTTGTTAGAAGTCACAACCTTTTCTAATGTCTTGTCTTGATATTACTAGCACACTATTTTGTAGCGTTCTTTTGTCCACCTTACTGACAGTGAGCGGCTCAAACCACTTGACAGTATGTTTTTTAATTAACACAGGAAGGTTCAGAAAAATTTGATAACTTGCTAATTCCGTCAATGAATACCGAGTGACCGGTTAGAGTATACTGTCGCTTCACGTCTACGTGGCACGGCTCCTCGGTACGTCTACAGAATTTGGATACATCTTTCCACAGTCCCTCGTATTGATGTCGGATTATATAGACAGCTTTGTAGCACAGCTACCTATATCTATCATACTCGGGTGATTATCCCTCGTACTTCCGTTATTACCACTGTGATGGGCCACTTCCCTTTACTAACATCCACTATTGGATTGTCATCCCTTGCATCACTAAACCCATGAGCTTGTTAAATAGATCCATACTCCGTTGTTGTGGTGACGCCTGCACTATTTGTCTACCGGCTTATGGGATCACTGGTCACAACACCTAGCCTCATGTTGTGGTTTGTCCACGCAGAATCTTACAAAGTAATCTCCCAATTTGTTCTCGCACATGTTCTGTTGTTGTGGTAAATCCACACATGCTCTAACTGCAGTTTTATGATCATTGGTCTACCAATACAAATTAATATTGTAAGTCCACACAGGGTCGAACAACAGTTGCCCCCGGTTTCTTCTCAGTAATTTACGGGATTCGTTCTCAGAACGCATACGATAAGTGCATATATCCGTATTCCGAATAAAATGACCTTGTGTGGTGGCTATTTGTGGTGTTTTCATTTCCTTCGTCGTTTTTAGATTCTCTCTCACGTTTGGTTTGACTCGATTGATCGAGAAAACTCTTGACCGGAGTTGTTTTTGGTGATCAATTTAAGTGTGAACCTTAATGCGTACCCCGACGAAGATTCCGCAAATACACACCCTTGTCCTGATCAGGTACAGATCTGACCTGATTGGCAAAATTATCATTATCAATATCAATTCCGTGACTGTAAAAAAGGAAACCTGTAACAGGACTGATCCTGTTACAGGCTTACACTGTATTTTTCGAGGAAGCGCACAATACAATTAGGTCAGGATTAGTTGGTAACAACTAATCCTATAATAAAGTAAATATATTAATATTCACTTATGTTCTAGAACGCAAAATTAAGAGTGTTTATTTAATGGGTGGTTTAGAGGCTAATAGTATAGTAACTAACTAATTAATATAATAATATCAAGTCTTTAACTAACTGTACTATTAGTTAACCTGCAAGATTCGGTATTTATACCGAATCGACTTTTCCTTCTTAGATTATAATAACTTATAATCTCTTATTTAAATTTCAGACAACGCGTCTGAAATTAAACTGTGATATTCTAACTTGAATATCAATTATGTAATGGCACCCCATTACAAAACCCATAGTGAGACGGAAACAATTTAGATCGTCAGTCTACCTGATCGCGACTCGGATCGGATCCGATCGATCAAACACTGATCAGGCCCGATATGGTCTCAGATGCAGATGATAGACGGAGTATCTTTTCCGATAATTGGGAGTCTGGGCCAGGGTGAGTATGGATTTCTAGGACTAATATCCAAAACATTGAAATACACTCTACCACAATGGGTGCACGTGCCCGGCTCACTTTGTGCCTGGGCTTCCAGTAATGATGATAATCTTTCGATCTCACGGAGAATAATTTTTCGCGTACTGCTCAATTCTGAAGCAGCGATGATGTACCTCGTCTGGTGAATCCCATCGAAGACGTATCGGTAACAGTAAAACCAACTATAACTTAAAATGTTGATCTGGTATGATATCAAGAATGATGAAGTTAATAGACTCCGATCGAAGCCGAATCGGGTTACAGTGACATAACAATAGCCTAATACTTTGATCAGGATCTCAATATCGATCCGATGCATATACATCCGCGAAATATATCGTAAAAAATGTTTTAACTAATTTAGAGGGAGATTGGTACAATCTTTTAAAAAGAACACCAATGTCAGCCAATGGATGTGGAATTAGAAAAAGAGGACCTCTAGGTATTAGGGGAATTTCCATACTTACGCGTGAGAACTCTGGAAGTTTTCTTTCGCGTTTCCTTCCGATAGATTATTGAAGTCATCAATGAATAAAAAATCTCTATCATATGCTTCTTGTACTTTCTGTACAAGAGTGGAAACAGGTGCAGTGCGACGGAGTGTTTTTTTACTGGTTGTTTCGGTTACGGATGGTTTTGTCTCCTAATCAAGCCATCGTCATAGCGCATCCGCTACCACGTTTAATCTTTCCGGTTTTGTACTCAACTGCGAAGTTGTATTATACAATGAATGACAACAATCTTGACATTCTTTTGGAAAGATTTTGGACCTCAACGGTTGTGCGTAAAGAAGCTTGGTCGGTACAAGCGTTAAAGGGTCTATCCCGTAATAAATAGATCAAAATTTCGCCACTGCGTACTTTGTGGTAAAGCGTTTCTTGTCATAAACTTGATAATTACGTTTGGTTGGGCGAAACCGACGCGGTTGATAACATATTACGTGATCATGATCATCGTCATCGTGTTGCATCAGTGCACAATCTATTTCAATTTTCTCGGGTCATGAGCAAGCGATTATTCGGCTATCGCACCGGTGCTTCAGTCAAGCTTTGCGTGAAGGTTCTCGACATCGGTATACAATTCCATTCAACGTACTTCATAAGTATTTGCGGACGAAGGCGTATTATACCTGCATAGTTGCATTCATAGTCAGGGAATATGTTGCTTTACAATGTCGTCGCCGTTGTTGGCTGTGGGTATTCAACTAGTACCTTTACCTTCACTGTATCAGGAAGAGCTCCGTTCTTTCCAACAAATACAAAGAACTGCTATTTCAAATACCCCAGAAGTAAACTTTTCGTTAAGATTGAATAGAGCTTATGCCTAGATCTTATGCCTACGATCTAGCACTTTATCATCGAAATAATTCGGTACAAATTCCCGCACCGGTTGTAGAATGTAACGCATCTGTTAAATGTTTCAGAGGGATGTGGCATTACATTATGCATTTGAATATAATAGAGCAAAAGAAGGAAATAAAGCATGCTGCATTGAGTGCTTACAGCCTTCTTCACCCGGGATAGTTGTTAAAACTACATCCCTTAGACCTAGAGCAATAACGACAGCGCTTCCGCTCATGTCATCAATGATGTTATCTTTCCTTGGTATTAGAGCTTTGCGCCAGTACGAAGCTTTGATAGGTTTATGATAAGCTTGAACGATGCAGAAGTCTCATGGGAACTTCTTCCCACGGAAGTTGGGTATATAGTGTGGTGAGATAGTTACCTTCCTAACAAACAGCTTCCAAAGCTCGACGACTATTTGACTTGAACGCGCGGGAACGGCTGTTGCCGCGGGACCCAATACTTCATCATGGCACGGAGTAAATCTATGCTGAATCTCTTTATGCTTGGGGAGATCGGATGGACTTCTGGGGATACATCTGAGTATTCCTAAAGCACACCATAATAAGGGATGTCGCTGTGAGTGACTCCCAATTCTGAGTTTCAATGCGCTGGAGTTTAGTTTTAGATAATTTTATAGAATAGAACACTTTTTGGCAGTATCAGAATAGGACCCTTTTTTAACTCGCAGAATAGGACACTCTTTTCATCAAATAGCCATTCAACATCCGCCTCGTGCGTGGGTCGTTGGTTGCGTTACAATAATGACTGAACCTATCGTCCAGAAGCCCTCTCGCATTTCTACTTTGGCACCAATCGCTAAAGGAAGATCCTATTCCTCTTTCGTCGACGCGGTGAACACATCTTGCAAGCGTACAGCGGCGGAACGATTCAGCTACAAAGTGAAAGAACGCAACAAACAACGAGCTTACTTATGCTACACTGGGAAGAAATGTCCCGCCTACATCTGCATTCATTCAGCCAAGAAGACAGAACTTGTCACGGTCTCCCAATTCAATGATGAGCATGTTTGCCAGGGTTCATTGCAAGATTCTCGAGACAGTCAGCGAAATCACGAGTACGTTGTTAGTTTTCTTGAGGAAGGAATCCCAGTGTCAAAGGACACCGAGCCCAAAATAAGTGCAAGTTTTCTTCAGCAAAAAATCGGCATGGGCATTCCGTATTCAACAGCTCATAAAGCCAAGGAAGAGGCACTTAACAAATCCTCAGAAGCACAACGTCAACAATTTCAATAGCTGCGAGGGTATGCGGAAAAACTCATTCACGTTGACCCAAATACAATAGCAAATATCAATACCCAAGAAGATGTACACGACGGAGAGACCCGACGATTTCGCAATGTTCTTGTGGCTCCGGGTGCAGCCAACAACGCATTTTCATCGATGCGGAAGTTTTTTGCCATATATGGAACGTTTACCAAGAGTCGGTTTATCCTAGTCTTACTCCTTGATGTCTGAATGGATGCAGAAGATCAACTTGTTGTCCTTGCTTGGGCATTGCTGCCTAGCAAGTCCTGTCTCTCCTCGTCCAATCTTACTCTCAAAGAATTGTGTTATCATTAACGATCGGAAGGAAAATGGATCAATGCGGCTGCTCAAGTAGCCCCTTCTGTATTCAATGCCTTTTAATGCTGGCACATTGCGTGGAATGTGCAAACATGATTCGGCCTCGCTGCCAAAGTAAGTTTAGCTATAATGTTTCATATCAGTTCAGCAAGTAATCAGTAATAATGTGCCTACGCGGGTACGGAAGCCGTATTTCAAGAATGCATTTGCCGAACTTCAGGCCCTCAAGGCGGAGCGGATAATGTCATGGATATTGAACATTACCAATGGACCACATACGCCATGGCCGCGTTACGCTTTGGCCATTGTACGTCGAACTTGGCTGAGATTGCGAACTCTTTTCTTCGTAAGATTCGAGAGCGTCCTCTTTTGGAACTTCTTGACGCCCTCTACAGGCATCAAACAATTTTTTCACAAGACATTCAGAGGCATCCATTTTGGCAACCCCGCTACACCCAACCCCATTGGGTAAACTGCAGAAAGAAATGAACTCTGCGCGGAAATTCACTGTCTGGCCATCACACGAAAAATCTGGTCTAGTTATCTGTTCGGCTTCAGGACAGAAATTTGTTGTAGACTTACCAATTGAGGAAAAGCCCGTCGGAGCTTGCACCTGCAAGTATTACCAAAGTTTACTGCTTCCTTGTCAGCACGCATGTGCCTTTTCTCCCCGTGTTAAAGTCCCCCCCCCCGATATCTCTGGTACATCACTTGTACATAATAGAAGCCTACCGGGAGTGCTACGCAACGGCGTACAAACCGTTTGCCATAAATGATTTGGCTACGGAAGTGGCTACTACCACCAGTACTGAAGAGACCATGTATGAGACCGGCCACAAGAAGAAAGGAGAAAGGGCGACCGCCGGCATCGCAAAATTCAAATACACAGTGGGACGGCAAGAGCTGTGGTCAATCTGTCCACAATCGAAGAAGTTGCCGCGAGGACCATGAATAGTTTTTGAATCATTTCTTCATTCTTAATATTTTTTTCAGGGAGGACAGTTTTTGTAAAAAAAAAGTGTCCTATTCTGTGAATTAAAAAAAACTCGTATTCTGTGAATTTAAAAATTCTATTCTGTAAAATACTGGCAAAAGGTATCCTATTCTATAAATTCGTCTTAGTTTTATGATCAGGATATGTGCTTGTAATTTAGATATTTTCCCCCAAGATTATCCGGTGTTTTTGTTTGCAACCATGATACATCTGATGATCAGCAAGTTCTTTATAAATTAATACGACATCTCCAAAGGTTATTAAGTGTTAGATACTGGGTAACTAATCCTATCCCTGTTTGCGTTAGGACGCTGATTGTCTCAGCGCGCTCTGTAGTCAGGTCATACGGTCTCGTCTGACTTGTTGTCTCTTCCTTACGAAGGAAACTTCCTACTATGGGTAGTTTTCTGTTCACGGTGTTCGCTGCCTACCGAACTTTTGTTTCTTCCTCATGGTGTAATTTCGTTCTCATGAGTAAAACAGTACTTTATCACTATCCAAAGCAGAGAGATAAAGAAATGTGCTAAGAACCGGTAGGGTTATGTAATTAAGTCCAACTCCGATGTGTCAGTGAACCTCTTTAAGGCAGATTAGTGATAAAAGAGTTTCTACGTAGAGCTAGGGTATTGACTATAGTGATTTTCTAGCGGGTGGTGGGAATTGAAAGTTACTTAATCAGATGGCTTGGCGCTGATGGTGTGTTATAGTTGGATCGGGTCAGTGGGTCCTGATCGTCGCTCGTTACAGTACGCATAGAGTAGTCGAGACAACACGCAGCAGGCTAAAGTGCGGTTGTGAGAGCCTTTTCTCTTTACGTTCGGAAATCTTACCTTGCTTAATGTCGGTCAAAATTCTAACTGGCCGGCTTCGATCAGAGTCTCAAGGGTAGTAAATTCATTTTTCATTCCAAAGTGGTACTAGATCGAATTCTCGGGTTATATTTAATGGTACTAGATCAAATTCTCGGGTTATATTTAATTATAACCCGAGAATTTGATCTAGTGCCAGTTTGGAATGAAAGATGAATTTACTCCCCTTGAGGATCTGATCGAAGCCGACCAGAGGTGGAACAAAATCCTGAGGGCTGGTACGTCATTTGTGTCAAATTCTTTTCTCCTTAAATTGATGCTTGTTTGGTTTGTGGCTTGGAACAGAATTGGGATATGTGACGCTTGCGACGGAGAAGATCACACATATTGTCTTGTTCTACCTCTTACTGAGAGGCCAGCAGGTAATTTATACTGCAAAAAGTGCATAGACGCCACCTAGCCAAGCAGAAAAAGTCCACGGCCGTTGTCACGGCCTATACCCCCCCCCCATCTGCTATCTCTTCCTCGGTTACTGCGACTGTATCTTCCAGTGCTTTCAGTTTCTCATCCTACAGCTGAATTGGCTGCTACAGCTTCGCTGGCCAAGCCCACTATTCTGATGGAGGAGGGGCTTGGGAGCGGCGATGGGCACGACGCTCTGGGGGGGGGCGGCGCCTGCGACCGTCGTGTTGCTTGATGCGACTGCCACGGTCGCAGGCGCCGCCGCGCTGAGGGGTCCGATGGGTAATATACCTGCTTCTTTGCGCGTAGATGTGAGCATGGAGCCGCGTGTAGCAGCTTCGCTAACCATCGTGCTGGTCGAGCACGTGGTCGCATGCTTCGTCGCTGCTGAACGCGACACGAAACCAATGGTGCTCGCTCACCCGCTGTGGAAGTAATCCACGAAACAGGTGCCGCGGTGCGATGTGACCAGGTGCTTCACCAGCACAGCAAGGTCGCGGGCGGTGTGCGGGAACAACGCGCAATTAAATACCGAGGCGTTGTGGGTGTACACCGCAAGCAGAGGGTTCCGGTGTTCGTCTGTGGGTGTAGATTTAATAATCGCGGGACCCCGGCCACGCGCTACGTTCCTGTGTTGACCATCGGTTGGTGGTTCTTCAAGTGGTCCACCTTCCTGAATCTTGCCGGCCGCCCTGCCGGGTAAACTAACAAACGAACAGTAGCTTGACAGGCGGCGGTGGGAGGGTGGACAGCAGGCGAGAGCGGAGGGGGGCGCCAAACGGCGCGCTTGGGGGATTGGGTCCTCGAGGAAAGCAGAAGAGAGGGAACTTCGCTGGCGGGGTCTTCTGCGGGGGATACGTTGTCGTGGTTGTTTTTATATCCTAACGACCCTATACTCAGACCAAGCATAAGGACGGACCCATCTTCATGCCCAATTGTGGGGCGATTTCCCGTTGTAAAATTAGCGGTCCGACCCCCTAAACGACGCGAAAACTCAGTCGGAAGGTGGGCCTGCGCTCCAGAATTAGAGGGCTCTGGGCGTCTCACCAATTAATGCACACTAGGAGCGGCGGGTGCTAGACCCGTGCACCAAGTTGCGGCTTCGAAATCGCCCCCGGTGCCGAGATATGGCACCGCGAGTTGGGCGCTAAAATCAAATCACCGCTGTCGGACCGAACCCGCTCTTCGGAGGAGACGCTAGGCACGTTCTAAACCACTGCGAGTCCAACATGGACGCGATCCAACAGTGTCATGACAGCGCTTTAGAGCAGATCGGAGCCAAGTTTCACAGCGCATTGATGCACGCCAAGTCGTTCGCAGATCTGCGCCTAAACCAGACGGCACCCGAGAACACAGGCGCTGTAACAGGGTTACATTTGGTTATGTCATGTACGTAAGTACACTACGGTTGAGATCAGTATTGAACGGTCCGAAAGGTTTGGACCTATTGGTTATTTTAACCAATCAGGGCAGGAGACCTTGGTGGATGCGTGGCAGCCTGTCACGTGTTGGTACACAGGTGGTGTACATTAAATTTCGGCTAGGTACGAATTGAGTAAGTTCTACTTAGTATTACATATAGTTTACATTAATTTAATTAAATTAAGCTGATTATATATTAAATATACATCAGTTTACATTTCACACTAAAGACTGCTAGGCGCACGACCTCGACCGGTCGCGCGCGCAGTGAGTGTTGTAGTGAAAGGGAATACCTTCCCTTAACTACCCCCTTTTAAAGGGAAGCCTTGTATCAAGGCGTTAGTTTATACTAACTAATAAACCAAGGGGAAATCTTGGCCCCGATTAAGAGAGCGATCTCTTACTAATCCCTTTTATAAGGGCGTATCGGCTAAGTAGCGGCGTATCGCCGCTTTAGGAAATTCTTCCTCTGTGCGCTAGCCGCACCGTGCGAATACGCACCTGCTACATCTGGTAGCACTTGTAGTCAATCCAACACCTGTGTTGGTAACAATAACATCCTCTGCAAAGTATGAAACAGGACAATTGGGCTGAGTTAACCCCCGTCCAACAGGAAGACTTTAAAAGACTACTACCCATACTGGGTTCGGTTAGCATGCGCCACCTAGTGAAAAAGGGCTTTGATGCCGTGCGCGAGAGGGTTAACTCCCTCCTCGCCCATAAGGCGAGTTTGTGCGGAAGTCATCTTGCGTCTACGGGGGTGCGCCCTCCGTTAACCTTTAAAATAAAGGAATTCACTGGTGAAAAAGGTGATAATCTTTATGTGTGGCTTCGCGAGGTCAAAACGGCCTTCGCCACAGCGAATGTGATCGAGGATCACTTGCCGTGGGACTTGCATTAACCCATCTTACGGGTAAAGCCCTTACATGGTCGTTTACGTGTCCGGATTCGGTCACGGACGTGTTCCCAACCTGGGAAGTCCTTAAGCAAAAGCTTATGGACATGTATGCCACGCCTGATCTGGTTTTCCAGAATCAGGTGGCGTTTTTGAGGTGCCGACAGGGCACTTGGAACTTGGAAACATATATCCAAGAACTTAAGAACCTGTTGGCAGGGATGTACACGAAATCCTACTCGCACGATGTGTCCATTCCCGTGTTCATGGGAGGCCTGAGAGAAGGACCAGCAAGTTCGGAATTGTTCCGATGCCGACCCGAACCCCTGGAGGAGGCGTTCAAGATGGCGTTCAACGTCGAGAGGAACTTCCGTTCCTCTAAGGTGGGTCCCGAACCCATGGACCTTAGTCAGGTCGAAGCGGAGGAGAAACTTCCCGCTAAGAGTCATTCTGACTCTTTTTCACAGAGCTTCGAGGCAGAGCTCTTAGCTATGTTGCAGCGGATTGGGCTGCTGAGATGCTTCCTGTGTGGAAGCACGGATCATCTGAGGAACAGATGTCCGAAAAATCACCAGCGAGACACTCGCTACAAGGGACCAAGTGTGGGGAAAAAGCCCTTGTCCAAGCCGTCGGGAAACGACGGCTCCCAGTAGGTGCGGGGCGCCCTACTGGGGGACCCCTCAGTTCTGTTAAGCCCCAGGGTAGGGGACGACAGCACAAAGCCCCGAGGGAAACGGTGCTTTCTAGGACCGAGTTGGTGTACTAGCCAGGTTTGCTGGTCGTCCTTGCGAACGTGAAAGGCTTTTATAAGCCTTGGAGTCTTGATAGACTCTGGAGCGTCTGACAATTATGTCAGACGGGCTTCTGTTGAGAAGAGTCGGCTGTATTCCGAGGCCCTAAAGGCACGTTCTCGAGACGTTGTCACGGTCCGTCTTGCGATGGGCGTACAGGTTTCTGTACCCAAGGTCTCGATTGACCTTAAGCTGAAGTTTGCATACTTCGACAGCTTAGAACGTTGCCTAGTCCTGGATTTGGACTCGAGGTATGACCTCATTCTGGGCATGAAGTGGCTGGAACGCCACGAGCCATGGATAGACTGGAAGTCTAAGTCCATTGGCTCAACGCACCCGCGGTCGGGTGAAGCATTGGCGAGTTATGAACCCACCTTTGCTCGATCGCAAAAGCGATTCTGGCATGAGATGCCAGAGATTGGGATGTCTGAAATGATCATTCCCAATGGCGTTAAGGAAGAGTTCCTTAACTAGGGGGATTCGGCGGTTAATCCCCACGCCGTTAACGGCGAGACTGGTGAGTTGCCAGTGGTAGAGGTGGATTCCTCTGAGGTAACTCCAGTGGTAGGGGAAGAGACCCCTGTGGTTAAGCGCGAGGCGCTTCCAAGCAAAGAGACCAGTAGTTCGTATCTTTTGCACGCCGGAAATGATTCCGACCACGCCGTTATAGGCGATACTGGTGAGTCGCCATTGGCAGAGGTGTATTCATCTGAGTCAAATCCAGTGGTAGGGGTAGAGACCCCTGTGGTTAAGCGCGAGGCGCTTCCAAGCGAAGAGACCCGAAGTTCGTCTCTTTCGCACGTCGGAAATGATTCCGACCACGCCGTTTTAGGTAAGACCGGTGAGTCACCGGTGGTAGCGGTAGAGACCTCTGTGGATAGGCGCGAGGCGCTTCAAATAGATGGGTAAATTGACTCCCCCCATCTGGGTCTCGGGATGAGTCCCGAGGCCAGTAGTCAGCAGTCATATCGGATGCTGAATAGTGTGACAGGTATTTTCACAGAGTTCGTAAGCCTTGAACGGTTTCCTGGGGTAGGCAAACTGTTGTCGTTGGAGGATATGTCCTTCAACGAGTTTGAGACTGCTTTGAAAGCAGATGAAATCGACGAGGTCGTCGTGTTGCGTCCGTAAGAGGAGTTGAACTCCTCATCCACGATGAACGAGTCAGTTTTGGTGAAAACCAAACAGGCATTGAATGCCCGAAGCGGTATCAAGATCCTTGCGGATCCTGAGGACCCTTACCATTCCTTATTGAGGGAATTCGGAGATGTCATTAGTGATAACCCGCCGATGGGGTTACCACCGGATCGGGGAGTCCAACATGAAATCGATTTGGTTCATGAAACCAAATACTGCTTCAGTCAGCTAGGCAGTGGCCTCTCCCCAAGGAGCAATGCGATGTTATCGACGCATTCTTCAAGGGGAAAGAAGAGGCGGGGATGGTACGGGAGAGAAAGACTCCACATTCATTTCCCACTTTTTATGTTCGTAAGCCGAACGGAAAGTGGCGCATTGTGCATGCGTAAAAACAAGCTGAATCCATCTACTATACCCATGCAGACTCCGATTCCTCGGAAGGATGTCCTCCAGAACAATATGGAGGGCTGTATGGTGTACAGTGCCTTAGATCCGGTGGACGGGTATTATCAGGTGCTCATGCGAGCGTCCGATATTCCGCTTACAGCGGTCAGCACGCCTAGTGGCATGATGGGGGAGTGGCTTGTTATGCCACAGGGGCTTTCGAATGCACCAGCGACTTTTAATCACTTAGTGACTCAACTCTTCCGCCCTCATAGAAAGTACTCTCAGACGTACTTGGACGATATATTCGTTCATAGTCGCGCGGAAGGCGACTCGTCTGATGTTCAGACGCACCTAATACACCTTCGAGCTGTGCTCGAATGTATGCGAGAGCATAAACTCTATGCAAACGCATCCAAATGTATTTTTGTGCTGAGGAAGTTCCTTCCCTCGGATGCTTCATCGGTAAGGATGGAGTGCGGGCGGATCCGGCGAAGGTGAAAGCCATTGTGGAGTGGCCTTAGCCTGTAAATATTAGAGATTTACGGAAGTGGCTTGGATTAGCCAATTATCTCCACAAGTACAGCGAGAACTACGCTGAGATGTCAAATCCATTAACTGACCTTCTTAAGAAGGACGTGGATCGGTGTTGGTAAACCAAACACCAAACCGCCTTCGAAGCGGTTAAGGTGATCTTGTTAAAAGCTCCCGTACTTGCTCTCCCAGATTCTGGGAAACCATTTAGCATCGTCTTCGACGCCTCCGATTTCGCAATCGGATGTGCTTTGTTACAATCAGAGGATGCAGGACGAGAACGCGTGATTGCGTTTGAGTCGAGGCACCTTAAAGCTGCGGAACGGAATTATCCCGTTCATGAAAAGGAGCTACTTGCTATGAAGTATGCCCTTGTCAAATTTAGGGTTCACCTACTCGGCTCAAAGCCGTTCGTGGTTTATACTGACCACGCGTCCTTACGGACAGCGACAAAGTCGCCTCATCTCTCGCAACGGATGGCCCGTTGGCTCTCCTTCTTTGAGGAGTACAACTTTGAGGTTAAGTATAAACCTGGCAAGCAAAACGTGCTTACTGACGCGTTGTCGCGTCGTCCCGATTACGAGCTCGCTCACGCGACATTCATCACCTCGTCTGTGGTGGATCTCATACGCCAGGCGTATGAGAAAGACCCACAATGTATGGCGCTTATCAGCGCGTTGGGTGAAAAGAGACTTGGATCGTCTGAGGCTACCCTGTCAAATCGAGATAGAGCTCAGTTACACCGTTACAGGTACTGTGACGATTTGTTATATTATAGCACGAGCGCGGAGGACACTCCGCGGGTGGTTGTTCCTTATGATGAGTAATTGAAGTATAGAGTCCTCTTTGAGGCACATGACGCCCCTACCGGGGGTCATTTAGGTCGGTATAAGACCTACAGCGCTTTAAGCGCTTTGTATTGGTGGCCCAAAATGTATAAGTGAGTCGGTGCGTATATTCGCACCTGTGAGACGTGTCAGAGGGTCAAACCCTCTTCAGATTCAGCTGCACCTTTGGCAAGCTTATCCGTTCCTACGGAGTGTTGGAAATCCATCAGCGTGGATTTTATCTTCGGTTTTCCGAAGGATAAGGCCGGTAACACCGGCATATTGGTCTTTGTAGACCGTTTGAGAAAGATGGCTTACCTGGCGGCGGTGCCAGAGTCCATTGATGGACAAGGAACAACGAAAGTGTTCCTAGGCCGTGTCTTTCGACAGCATGGTCTACCCGATTCCGTTGTATCGGATCGGGATCCCCGTTTTACGGGACAGTTTTTGGGGGCGCTGTTTAAGGTGCTGGGCACCAATCTCTTCATGTCCACTGCGGATCATCCGCAGACGGACGGACAGAGGAACGCGTTTATAGCGTTTTAGAGGACATTCTCCGGAGTTTATGTCCGGATTCTCCAAAGAGTTGGAGTGAGATGCTTCCTATGGCCGAATTTTCCATAAAAAACAATTCGGTTCATGCATCTACGGGGTTTACCCCGTTTTACGTGAACGTATTAGTGAATCCAAGGGTTCCGTTGACGCCACGTGTGTGTGGCCCAGGGCTTAAGGGGGGAGGATTCCCTGATGTCATCCCTGTATCTGTGCGAAAGCACATCGATAAGTTCTTATCGATGCGCCTTAGCGTCTTACGACACGTTTGCGATGCCATGGCGGAAAACCAAGACAAGCAAAAGGAACAGGCCGACCGCAAGGGTCGGCGTAACGAAAGGGCGTACAAAGTAGGAGAAAGTGTTTTATTAAACTCTAAAAACCTTCCTACTCATTAAGTTTCTAATGTGTTGAGAAACAAACTGCGTCCCAGGTTTGTGGGGCCTTTCAAGGTGCTATCCCGAAAGGTTCTGGCGTATACCTTGGATATCCCGAAGGCTATTCGTACGCATCCAACCTTCTATGTGGGTATGCTCAAGCCATACCAGAGGGTCCCCTCTTGGAGGAGGTTGGGAAGGCGGATAGCCGAAAGGCACAAAAGGTCGGAATATCGCCGACAGGGTCGAAATACGACCATGAAACTCCGCAACGAGAGACTCGATAGAGGCAAGCCGCCCCTCGATGCGGTCAATCGCACTCCCCTCGTCGTGGAGTCCCTCCTGGGCGTCCTGGATGCGACAGCTGTGTCTATCACAGCGCTCGTGGAACTCACGTCGCAATTGCGCAACCTCCTCCTCCAGTTCTCGATACGTAGGGTATTCCACATTACCATGATGAGCGCCTGATGGCGCGACGCCATCATCGGGGTGAGACCCAGTACCTGGTGAAGTGGAAAAGTTATCCACATGCATAGAGTTCGTGGGAGTCCGAGACTCCCCTGCGGCAGGATTGCCGTGACGTCGTTGACGCTTTCGAGCGGGAGAACCCCGCTGCGAGTCAACGGACAAAGGGGCGGAAGAAGCCCTTTCACTCCCAGTAGATAGGAGTTTGCCGGAGGAAGATGCAGAGTTTGCATTTCTCTCCGACACCACACCGAGGGCAGGAGCGCTAGCAGGGCGCGTTCAATAAGGGGCAGGTAATTGCCCCAGCGCTTTGGCTTGGGCAAACGCCAAGCGCAATGCCCTCTATATCCGAACGTCATGTTCGGAATAGCTGTTGTACAGACCGTCAAAGTTACGGAGACGCTTCTCCCCTTCCGTCCAAGCGCGGAATGTCCGCTCTGCCTCCTCGACATCTTCGCCTCGTAGGAGAACGAAGGGAACCTCGCGGAGGATCTCAACGACGGAACCCCGTGCCTGTTTCCCGAGACGCGCTCGGTACGAGTTGACAGTGAACTGCTTCGGCGTTAGCAGTTTTTCCAAGAGTTGTCTCCATCGCGCGATTTCACGCGGCAGTACAGCCGCAGGGACAGAGGTATGGGAGGATAATCCCCTATTCATCTCGTTTTTAGACTTCTTTTGAGGGTCACGAGGACCCTTCCGTGCCGGTACGGCATGTCGGGCTTCCTGAGCCGTGTCTAGCTCATTGATGATGGTCGCCTTCGGCGACCCGGGTGCATCATCCGAAGTTGGTAGATGTAATCGGGTTCCATTACATAATTGATATTCAAGTTAGAATATCACAGTTAAATTCAGACGCTTTGTCTGAAATTTAAATAAGAGATTATAAGTTATTATAATCTACGAAGGAAAAGTAGATTCGGTATAAATACCGAATCTTGCAGGTTAACTAATAGTACAGTTAGTTGAATACTTGATATTATTATATTAGTTAGGTAACTACTATACTATTAGCCGCTAACCACCCATTAAATAAACACTCTTAATTTTGCGTCCTAACCCATAAGTAAATATTTATATTTACTTTTAGTATAGGATTAGCTGTTACCAACTAATCCTGACCTTATTGTATTGCGCGCTTCCTCGCAAGATACAGTGTAAGCCTGTAACAGGATCAGTCCTGTTACACCTGGTAGCACTTTGTGGTCCGTCTTAACGACCACAGTTCCGTTCCGCTAGTCAGCTAGCGGAGCGAAGATTAAGAGCAGCTCGGCATCATGTCGCGAGACATGACGCCTGCCGAGCGAAAGAGAACGCTGGAAGTGGTGACAGAACACTTCCCCCACTTCTCGTCGCGTAGTAAGGACGCGACGGTGGAAATTGTTCGGTCCATGGGAACCTACATCATTACCTTCCTCCAGAGTAAGAGCCCGGAGGAGGTGATAGAGGTGGTGAATCGCTTTAGGCGAAACCATCTAGAGAAGCCAGCACGGCCCGCGCAAGAGGCAGCGCGGACCGCAACTGCACCTGCAACGCATAGCGTTGAAGTGGTAAAGGCGCGAGTACCGCCCTTTACCGGTGATGGGGGCGAGCCCCATTCGTAGATGGTTCGCAGAGGTGGAAGATGCCATCTCTGCGCAAAATATTGTTGACGAACGTCAACAGGCGTACTTCGCCACAACATGTCTAGGCGGCAGAGCCAGGGCATGGTCGATGAGTCGCAGAGCCACTGATGACTCTGCTTTCCTTACTTATAAGGAACTTAAATCTGAGCTAAAGCTCAACTTTTAAGCTCCAGAAATGGAGCTAAGTAGTCGGCAGGAGTTCATGGAACTCCGGCAAGGTAAGCTTAACCTTCAAGCTTACGCTCAGAAGACGCAATATTTTCTGTCAAATATTGTGTATGAGCCGGTGGCCCCTGCTATGCAGGTCACTGGCTTCATGAAGGGACTCAATGATGGTCCCGTCAAACAGAGTCTCTACCGGCACCCTCCAGAGACTCTAAGGGATGATATTGATATGAGCATCCGTGAGGAGTTCAGCATGCTATCAGCGTCATCGCATGCTGGGTACAGCCGAAGGGCTCAACAGCCCTTCGCTTTTGACATGCCGCAACAGCATGTCAACAAGAAGCAGTCTGGCAGACGAAGCTCACACTACGTCTCAAGAAACAGCCACCCGCGCCAGAGCATGGGCGGTGGAGGTCCAGAGCCGATGGACCTATCGGTTGCGGTTGCTTCGAACACGAAGCAACCGAAATTTAAGAAGAATATTCGCTGCAATCGATGCGCGAAAGTGGGGCATTTGCCCATGAGTGTATGGCACCGCGTCCGGTGCCACGCAGTCAGCGGACGGAACCGTCCGCTGCACGGCGACACCAACAGGGACATCACCCTGTTGGTGCAAAAAACGAGAATCGCCAGTAGGGGCTGGGCGCCCTACTGGGAATGTTATCCCACATGCCGACATAGGGCATGTGAGGGTAATAGCCCCAGACGGGACTATGTCCTGTCAAAAGGTGCAGGGTGATGGTAAGCCTCTTATCACCCTGGAGGTTAAGCCGCACGGGAGCGATGTCCCCATGCGATCTTTGTTTGACACAGGAGCGTCAAACAATTTTATTAGAACTCAGAGTCTAACGCTGTTGAGCTTCGTGGAGGTAGATACCCCACGAAGTATGTTGTCAGTCCGGTTAGCAACAGGTGCAACCGTGACTATTCCAAAGTGTGTAATTAAAACACGCTTCGAGTTGAATGAACTGCCATTCGAGGATGAATTCATCGTCCTCGATTTAGATGACAAGTTCGACGTGATACTTGGAATCCCATGGATGTCCAAGTTTAAACCTTCGATCGACTGGGTTAACCTGTCGATCGACTGCGGCGGACGCATAGGATCTGATCACCCTGTGTGTAATCCGGCTGTATCAGAAGATACAACCGCAGCGTCAGACAGTCTGGTGGATAGCGATGGCACCACCAGGTCTGTTCTGACACGATCAGCGGAAGGTACCTCCGCTGGTGATAGTCCAGAGGGACTACCACACGCAACATAAGAGTCGTTGTGTGTTGGAGAGAAACATTCCACGGGTGATAAAGACCACCGTGAGAATGAAGTGATATCCACGGTGGGAAACACCCACCGTGCGAATGAAGTGATATCCACGGTGGGAAACACCCACCGTGAGAATGAAATAGTATCCACAGTGGGAAACAACCACTGTGCGACCGAAGGTTCCAACACGATAAAAGAATTCCGTGTTGATGAGAGTGAACTCACGATCGAGTGCAATCGTGAGCACAAATCCGTGGTGGCCAGTGCCTACCACGTTGCGTTAGCCATGCACACGGGTGATAAGAACCACCGTGTCGCAGAACAGGCGGCCGATCAGACGAGCACATCTGATCTCCATGAAAATCCCATGGTAGGCAGTGGCCACCATGATGATGAGTATTCGCACACGGTGAATCGTAATCACCGTGTAGCATTCAATCAGACGAGTGCGTCTGATTGCATGGGCAGCTCCGTCGAGACGATCAACGTCTTGAAGCAAACGGAGACCGGATTAGGTACCCAGTCTCTGTTGATGGAACACCCTCCGAAAGAAGGTTCGGAGGTGATGGCTCTTCAAGCGCTAAGCTGGAAGAAGTTTATGAAAAACTTGCACGATGGTCAGATCGAACAGATCTGTATCATCGTTGCAACAGATGATATGGTGGATATTCGTGAACGAATATCCACGTTACAAGTGGAAAAAATTGGGAAAGAGGTTCCCAATGATCAAACCAAAGTTCAGCGCTTTGAAGCGCAGAGCTGGGAGTCGCTTAAAGCGAACTCCCCATTTTATGAGGTACTTCGGGAATACGCTGACGTAATCCCAGAAGAAGTACCTAGCGAGCTCCCCAAGGATAAGTGAACTCGTCATGAGATTGACCTCGTTCCAGGCACGAAGTATTGTGTTACGCGGCAATGGCTGTTGCCCCGTGATCAAGTAAAAGCGATCGACGAGTTTTTCGAAGCTCGTCGTAAAGCAGGCCAAGTGCGGGAGTCTATCTCACCGCACTCTACCCCCACCTTTTGTGTGAAGAAGTCCACAGGTGGGTGGAGAATCGTTCACGCTTACAACAAGCTGAACGCAGCGACGGTACCGGCACAGACACCGCGGAAGGATGTCATCATATATGGCATATGCGGGAGCACCATCTTTAGTGCTCTCGATCTAAGAGATGGATTTTATCAAATACTAATGCGTGAGAAGGATATCCCTCTCACGGCGGTAAGCACCCCAAGCGGCATGCTTTGGGAGTGGCTTGTTATGCCGCAGGGGCTTCGAAATGCCCCTGCTACGTTTAACAGATGCGTAACGCATCTATTACGCCCGGTGCGAGAATTCGCACCGAGTTATTTCGATGACATGTTCATCCATAGTAAGGGTGAACACGATAAAAGCGATGTAGATGTCCATAGGGAGCATCTACGTCGAGTGTTAGAGCTTATGCGTAAGCATAATCTCTATGCAAATCTGAAGAAGTGCACATTTGGTGCACTTGAGATACCCGTTCTTGGATGCTTTGTGGGCAAGAACGGGGTGCGTCCTGATCCAGAAAAGATCAGGGTGATCGTTGAATGGCCTACGCCAAACAACGTTAAGGAACTTCGAAAGTTCCTTGGGTTGGCAACATATTTGCACAAGTATTCGTGCAACTATGCTGGGTTAATACGACCTCTTTCTCAATTACTTAAGAAAGATGTCGAATGGCATTGGGATACCCAATGCCAAGATGCTTTTGATGCAGTCAAGCAAAGCTTGACTGAAGCGCCTGTCTTGGCTATAGACGATAACGAGCGTCCGTTCCACGTCGTTTGCGACGCGAGCGATTTCGCTATCGGCTGTGCTTTGATGCAGCGTGATCACGATGATCGTGATCGCGTAATCTGCTATCAATCGCGTCAGTTGCGCCCAGCCGAGCGTAACTATCCAGTGCATGACAAGGAACTCCTTGCCATGAAGCCAAGTTTCGGATCTATCTATTGGGGGATAGACCTTTTGTGGTTTACACGGACCATGCGTCGCTACGCACGGCCGTGAATTCACCACACATTTCATAAAGAATGGTTCGATGGCTGTTATTCTTTGCTGAGTACAACTTTACGGTTGAATACAAACCCGGAAAGTTGAACGTGATAGCGGATGCGCTATCACGAAGGCCCGATTACGAGACGAAACAGTCCGTAACCGAAGGTGCCAGTGCAAACGCGATCTGTTGCACTGCTTTGTCGTCGTCAATTATACGACAAGTACGCGAGGCGTACAAAACAGACGAGGAGACACGTCTGTTGATTTATTACTTAAGTAATCAATCAAGTGAGAAGCGGGACGAACTCCCAGAGTTCCTCCGCGCTTGCGTGCATCGATATCGACTGCACGATGGTCTGCTGCTTTACAGAACAGACCAAAAGGATGAAAGTAGCATCGTCGTTCCAAACGACGATGATCTCAAACATCAAATTATGTTTGAGTATCATGATGCACCGATTTCGGGGCATCAAGGTCGAGAGAAGACATAGGCTTCTCTCGCACGTGACTTTTACTGGCGAAACCAGTACAAGTGGGTACGTAAATACGTACGCGATTGCGAGTTTTTCCAGCGCGTTAAGCCTGCTCAGTCTGCACAGGCTCCACTGCAATCTCTGCCGGTTCCGACAGAGTGTTGGAAGTCCATTTCAATGGACTTCGTATTCGTTCTTCCACCCGAGAATAGTCGGAAGACCGGAATAGTGGTCTTTGTAGACCGTTTCAGTAAGATGGTACATATTACTGCAGTATCAGCGAACGTAACCGCCGCTCAAACAGCGCGGATATTCGTTGATACGGTATTCCGTTTGCACGGAATGCCGGAACACATTGTCTCGGATCGAGATCCGAGATTTACAGGACGTTTCTGGAAAGAAACGTTCTCATTGTTGGGAACCCAGTTGAAGATGTCAACTGCGGACTATCCGGAAACGGATGGGCAGACGGAACGGGTTAACCGCGTTCTCGGAGACATGTTGCGATCATACTCACATGCCTTTGAACAGTGGAGTGACTACCTGTCACTCACTGAATTTGCGATTAACAATTCGGTGCATGCTTCAACTAAGCATACACCGTTCTACGTGAATGCTTAAGTCATCCACAAACCCCAGATTTACTTGGCGGTACGCCAAATCTAAGTGGGGGAGGGACCCGCTCAAATTTTGAGCGAGTCAATGCGCAAGTTGCAACTGCAACTTGTGAACAAAACGATGGCCCTTCTACTGAAAGTACAGTAGAAGCTGAAGCAGCTTCAATTGAAACTGAAGCTTCATACGCTGAATATGTGTCTGCAGCAATGGATGCAGACAATGAGGGCAGCGTACCGAGTACTTTGTACGCTGGCTGGGTTACCCCCAAGAGTTCGACTCTTGGGAGCCGATTGAGGTTCTGAGGGCCGACGCCCCAGACTTTTTAACTGAGTTTGAGACTCCTTCTCAAACTCATAATGCGAAGTAGCATCAACACTAGGTGTTGATGCATTTAGGGCATCGATTAAGCCCTGAATTTCGGCGGGTACGGAAAAACCACCGTACCCCCGCAACTCCTCCTCTGACAGACGAGGAGAGCCCTGCGGACACCGCGGGCAAACGAGGTGAGAAGGGACACCACAGTTCAACCCTTCTTTGATGCAAGCAAAATGGATGTATTCCATTTTGCCTGTTTGCGAGTGCTTTAAAAAGCGCTCGCGCATTACGTGAACTTTATTCACGTAATCATCTGGGCTTTTGTTGTAGTTGTCAACAAAAGCGTTCCAACTCTGAGTCAGGGCGTCTTTATCGTCCCTGTTCCTCCTTGACCCTTTCCGGCTCGAATAATATCGAACCTGGAAAAAGAGGTCAATAAAGTACAGACGGCTGTACTTCGATCGAATCAACGTGACTGGATGTCTTCGCAGTCATCCAGCACGTTCATATCGAACAACGCATACTGGCAGTCCCGTTTACGGTGACCGCCACTGTTGGGGACAATAGCCCATCCAGGGGTCCAAAACCCCACTATGTACGGAACATGTGGTTCCGTACGATGATACGCTTTAGAAGCGGCAGGCGCCGCTTCTGTTCGAGCTCTTTTAGCAGGCGGAACACCGCCTGCTTCAACACAACGCGCCGGGGTTAAATCACCCCGACGTGGAGAAGTACTTGGTCCAGGTGGGGATCTGCGTTCCCGCAACCACCTGTGATGATCATTGTCGCTGTCATAGCAGAAAGCGACACCAGAGTCGTCATCGCTGTTAGGCAATGAGCACCTAGCGAGTTTCGACTCGCTAGATCCTTTAGTAGGGACAGCTGTATCCCCATCACTTTGTTCGGAGTCAGAACTCCCGAACATGGCCCTCTTGGCAACACGCCATTCGGAAGTTGCCATCGTGCGAGATGTTGCATTAGCAACATCTCCCTGTTTCTTGCCAGATGCCGCCTTAGCAGCATCTGTGGTCTAAGACGGTACGTCTTCCGACCTTTGCGTAGTTGACGCTGCTAATGCAGCGTCACCGTTGTCACTCAACACCTCAGCACCTAGTGCTGAGGCGGAGGAAGAATCTCCATCAATGTTTTCAGCAGCGCTCTTTAGAGCGCCGCCGCGTGCCTTGACCATCGAGTCGATGGTCAATCAGTTGGTAAATGAGAACGACCAACAAGTGCCACCCATGATTGACCAAAATAAGAATTATTATTGGCCAACCACCTTAAGTGGGGGGTGATGTAATGGGGTGCCATTACATAATTGATATTCAAGTTAGAATATCACAATTAAATTCAGACGCGTTGTCTGAAATTTAAAAAGGAGATTATAAATTATTTATAATCTACGAAGGAAAAGTCAATAGGTTTTGGTGAATTTTCAATTCAACTAAACACATTCTACAATTACCTGAAATTCCTAAATTTTCTTGAAAACACACCCATTAAATAAACACTCTTAATTTTGCGTCCTAACCCATAAGTAAATATTTATATTTACTTTTAGTATAGGATTAGTTGTTACCAACTAATCCTGCCCTTATTGTATTGCGCGATTCCTCGCAAGATACAGGGTAAGCCTGTAACAAGATCAGTCCTGTTACAGTCGAGGTGGCGCACGAGTTAGTGCATTTTCCCCACGTGTGGGGAACGGATTGGACTTCCGACATCGCCGTTCGGCGTTGTCGGAGCGGTCATACTTTGGAGAGATATCCCCAAGGGCATCCACTTCCGATTTATCGGAATAGTCTCCACCCTCTTCTCGAGGAGAATCCTCAGCACCAGTAAAGGTGCTCATGGTAAGCCAGAAGTTCTGGCAGTTGGAGTTCTCCAACTATAATTTATTTATTGCGTACGCAATAGTCTTGATGGGGGAGGATAAAACAGTGTTACATTTGGTTACATTTGGTTATGTTATGTACGTAAGTACACTACGCTTGATGTCAGTATTGACTGGTCCGAAAGGTTTGGACCTATTGGTTATTTTAACCAAACAGGGCAGGAGCCCTTGGTGGAGGCGTGGCAGTCTGCCACGTGTTAGTACACAGGTAGTGTACATTACATTTCGTCTAGGTACGAATTGAGTAAGTTCTACTTAGTATTACATATAGTTTACATTAATTTAATTAAATTAGGCTGATTATATATTAAATATACATCAGTTTACATTTCACACTAAAGACTGCTAGGCGCACGACCTCGACAGGTCGCGCGCGCAGTGAGTGTTGTAGTGAAAGGTAATACCTTCCCTTAACTACCCCCTTTTAAAGGGGAAGCCTTGTATCAAGGCGTTAGTTTATACTAACTAATAAACCAAGGGAAATCTTGGCCCCGAGTAAGAGAGCGATCTCTTACTAATCCCTTTTATAAGGGCGTATAGGCTAAGTAGCGGCGTATCGCCGCTTTAGGAAAGTCTTCCTCTGTTTGCTATACGCACCGTGCGCATACGCACCTGCTACAGGCGAAGCTCTGCGTCCCGACATTGTGATACGAGACTTGACTGCCAAAAAGATGGTGATCGCCGACTTACCGATCACATTTGAAAACCACGTGGATAGAGCACGCCATTCTTCACTGAAGCTCATCCACGACCACAAGACACTCAAGTACCAATCGCTCGTGGCAGAGCTGCAGCTTAAGGGAATTTGATACTAAGCACGCCGGAATCTTATTTGGCACGCCGTGATTTGTCTCGTGTAGGACACTGTGTGTGTATGAGGTTTCGGGATAAAATCCAATGCCGTTTTGTGTACCGCACTTACTCTCAGTTGAAACAAGAACTCAGAAAAACCGAAACGAAGGACCCAGTGGTGGCAGCCACACTTGCTGTCATGCAAATGCCCCTCCGTCCTTTCTCGACGTGAACTTTTTTCAAGCAAGCGCGTTTAGTCCATGGTTCCTTCTTGTAATTTCCGCATTCACGACACGACGAAACAATGCGCTCGAGCCTCGTTGGATTTGGTCTTTGTCTCCACGCTAGTGCTAGGGTGATGGTCCACGGTCACACTTCGATCGACTATCTCGATACCGATCGTACCGTCGTCTACAATCGCGGACCCGAGTACATTTATGGAGGCCACAAAGCGAATGGAATGTGTGCTGGATACAAGAAAAACTACGTTGGTCGTGGGGACCCGGACGTGAACAACAAGATGACGTTTAAGATTATGATCGCGGACGTTGCAAAGAATGCACTCGTGTGTACTTCGGATGCCTATGAGTACTCGGATTGGCGGTCTCGCTTATCTCTCCGAGCTGGCACGACCTTTTACTTTAGTTACACGTCGAATGGGCACATTGTCAAAGAACAGCACGTCACAAGTAAAACGTTCTACGGCGTCTACTGGACGGGTGTCCCCGGTACAAGTTTTTTGTCGACGTTTGACATGACCTCGAAGAAGCTCCTTGACGGTCAATTTCACACTTTTGACGACGGAAATTGTGGTGAGTAGTACGTTGACCAAGCTCAGACAATTCCATCCCAACGACCTGGAGAAGTATTTCCTTGTGTTGCCACAGTCACCATAACTGCTCGTACGCCACCAGGGATCTATCAAATCGTTTGGTTTTGGAAGTTTTTCGATGCGGCTACCCACACGCCAATCCTAACGACGAGCGCAACGTACGGCGGTGCAGCCTACACTAGTTGCTTTGAAGTGGAAGACACTGCATAGCCACATAAGATCTTAACGATAGATACAATTAAAAACGTCGTCGAACAGTCGCCCAAAATCGGAGAATACACCAGTTTTTTTGTGTGTGTATTGTTTTGCATTTCTAAATTGTCTTGTTAGCTATAAACTCAATCTAAAAAGTCATCAAATAAGAGGAAAACGTGCGTTGCATTCTCTAACTAGAGTGTACTTTTCGTAGAGCAATCACTGCTGAACAGGTGCAAATGATTGCAGCACCGACGATACTCCAGTAGTTGATTTTCTCACCAGGAGCAAATCGTCCCGGATAAAAACGCAAACCACGTCCAATAACGCATGAAGGAAGCGATGCCTGCTTTTTCGAGCTGCAAACCTTTTGTAAGTAGTAATTGGACAACAAACTTGAAGAACCCGCAAGCGAAGAGAGCCATCCAGACGTCTAGCGTCGATGTCACCACAAAAGCCTGTTGAAATGCATGCATCTTCACGGTAAAGCTCTGGATCGCAAGCATAATATTCGTTCGTAACTTACCCGTTGCACATACATAATGTACCCGAGCGATCCCATCAAGCTGAACAGCATAAAGTAGTGAACAATGACCATAAAGTAGATCCCTTGTAGCTTTTGCACAATAATGAATACGAATGCTTGGTCAATCGCACCAAGTAATGCTGATCCAATGGCAACATGATACATCTGTTTGAGCGGTGACGTGGTCGTAACAGCAGATAAAAAACGGTCGAACAACACAAAAAATCAAGCCTCCAAATGACAATATGGCACACGCAAAGCTGGGGACATCATTTTTTTCATGTAACAAGCAGGCTCCCTACACAACGTGACATTACTAAAAAAAATATTATTCCTTAGAAAAAAGGAAAAGGTTCAGTCCACGTACAAGAAAAAAGTGAAGAAAGGAGATGTGAAAACTGACACTGCAATCAGCGAGTACCATGTGGGAGATGGCGTAGAAAGCAAACGAGACGGAGCCAAACCCAGCTAAAGAACGGTAGAACAACATCCTGCGGTCTCCCGGTGGGACGTATAAGATCTTTCCATTGTACCAAATACATGCCTACATAGTTTTGACAAGATATTTCACGTTATCTGTAAGTAAAATCTAGTTCGAGCCATTTTGATAGTCTTCACATACGTAATTCAGTATGATGCCGACTAAAGAACGCCAAAAAACGGCTTCCATTGATGTCATGGAGTAGATTGTGAACTTAATCATTGTCGACACGCACGCAATTCCACGTAGGGCAGGCGGCTTTGATTCGATCTTGACATCAAAAGGCAGTAGTGGATGGTGTTCGTATTCGCGGGAATTTGATACCAAGCACACCGGAAATGACTGTGCCCGCAAATTTTCCTAACGAGATAAATTACGGCGTGCCAAATAAGATTCCGGCGTACTTGGTATCAAATTCCCATCTTAAGGGTTGGCAGGTGCAGACAGCCACCATTGTATACGGCTCGCTGGCATCGGTGCAGCCCTTCAAATTCAAGACCTACACAAACAAGCTTCTACTTCTCAAGCGTGAGGCTCGACAGCTTGACCTTAAGCTATCAAGCCACTGTATCCGGTGCAGCTACCGGATTTGAAGTTTTCATTGTCGTCGTCACCGTGATCAACAACGAAGTGGCACTGCTTCCCGAGTTTAGTGTGGGTCTGGGGGGAGGGGCGAGACACAACACAAGAAATGGCACAACGGTAAGATGGTCATTTGACCAAAAGAGAACCCCCGATCCGGCTCCGATCGGAGCTGCGTGGGGAAGAGTTTCATTATTAACATAGATCATCCTGCTCGATCGGCGTTTCCCAGTTGTCTTTGGACAACAGAGATTTGTCAAAATCGAACCTTGCCGAATCATCCGCCGCTCGAGGTGTAGGTGGAGTAGGGAAGTTCTTGAGTGGATTGAGTTTGGAGAAAGCATATCGGAAACACGCTGCCAGATTGGACATCGGGTACTGCACGGTACAGGTTTCGCCATGGTCGGAGTCGGCTAAAGCCTTACTCAACGTCGTGGCATGTGGCCAATTATTCAGCCCAGGTACAGGTACTGTCTTTCGTAGGGTAACCCTTCTCCCTAATCCTTGGATGTACTTATGCAGCATCCAAGGTCTCAAGAATATATTTAGGTCACAGTAACCGTCCCAAATACGATGGATATACTTCACAATCATTCGCCTACCCGCCCGCGGTGCGACATCCATGCTACCTGGAAATTATCCAGATACAACGAGTATTAACCAGGATTTCTTCCACTCTGGACACTCTGTTTCACGAGGGATTCAGCTTTGCTTAATGTCACAAATCATTGCGTGGGTAGAAGGCCTGTTTCTGGTGTCATGTCAACGACTCGGAACACGTCAGCACTGCCTGCGGACCACCCGCATCAGTTTCTTCAACTTCAACAATCTAAACGATTTTTCAGGAAGAGAAACAGACGAAGATCTAGCGAGAAGTTGGCTGGCATGTCTGAAGTACGCTTTACTACTTGATCAACTCTATAACTAACAGCGGTGCTTGATATTAGGGATCTACAAATTAACCTGCATGTAACAGGTCCCAACAGTTTGACAGAAAGAAGTGAAAGCCCCTCGGTAAAGCGTACAAAGTTCAGGATTGAGATCATTAGCCCGACAATATTATCACGCGCGGAAGAGCGAGGATCCTACACCCTTGGAGTAATCAACGTTACAGGGCTGCGTGCTAAGTTACCGATCAAAACGGGTTCCTCGTGGGAAGACGTGAGCATGTCGCACAATTAAACGGACAGTGTAGAGTTGGAAGAGATGAAAAGGAAATAAAACGCAAGCTAATAGACCATCCATGGGGTCGAGTAGATACAGCCAGAAGCCGGTACAAACTTATACGCCTACGTCGTCTGAGCAGCCAAGGTGATTAGGCTTAATCAAGAAAGTAGTGGAAAATAGGCAGTAGATCAGATGAAGCCCAAGCCTACAGCTGCCTGTTTATAGACGAAGGAATGAGGGTAATCAGCGAAGCACCCATAACGTCAAGCATCCCCCCCCAAAAGTAGAAGACATTCACATTACGGGTAGGGCAAACACGATGATCGAGCTACTGAAAGCGTAACGAGAAAAAGAAATCGCGGTGATCATTTCTGTTAAGGATTTGAGCTTGAAAGAAGGCTAACGAGACTGGACTGTATCATATCAATCATTTCTTACATATGATCTGGAACAAGCTGACCGACATGCCAGAATGCTGCCAGCGGACGCTGAGAAGATAATAAACACCCGGCTATATCTGAGTGGAGTCGAGCGTTTTGAGCTGCATATTTTTTGTATACGTTGAGAAAGGTCTCAAAACGGATAAGATCCTAAGCAATACATGTGATTTGACAACAGATCATGCTACTTCGATTATATTGATGAATTTGTTAGATCAGACGTATCATGGCGTTAGACGTTTTGCCCGAAGATTCACGTGAATATTGGAAATACCATGCACCAGAAAAGTGGTTTGAGCAAGAGTAGGCTACCAAGGAAAAATATTAAGGTCCATTTTTTTAAAATTAATTTTAGAGTATGGATAAGAATAATAAATAAAAATGTAACAATTTTTCCGGAATATTATAATAATTTTGTAAGTATTTATAATGGAAAATTTCTTATTAATTTAAAAATACTTGAGAAGATGATTGTTTTAAATTTGTTGAATTTACTAATCTTAATATTATTAATAGCGAAATTTTGCGGACACTCATTGATTATGGGGCACTCCACAAATTGTTAGGGATACTCCACATATTGTTAGGGATACTATTTTTTTCGATGGGCCAATAAAAGAAGGGAATTGATATTGACACCCCACGGACGCTACCGTCCTTTCCACCTGTGGGCGCGTCACCACCACCGACCGGCATGCCACCCCACACAGCCCTCACGTCTAGAGCCTGGACACTGAGGATCAGGAGATGGACACCGACGACGTCACCGCGCGTCTAATCACACACGTCGTCGTCGCTTGGAGCGACGACGACGACGCGTATGGTTCTTTCTTTCCAGCGTGGAGGATTCAGGTACGTGCCCACGTGCGAGCGCTAGAAGAGGAAGGAACTTCGTTGACGCTCGAGCGTGCAAACGATGGCGTCAGGGACACACGTGGGCAGCGTCAGGGCGCGCACGAAGCCAAGAAAAAGGACGTGCCACGCGTCGAGAGATTGCCGAGAAATTGCTTTGTGGTGACTAATGATGTCTCAAGATGAACAACGTGATGAGTGACGAGGACGAAGAGGATGACAACGAGACTGGAGGGGCAGAATGTGGCTCGAGTGCAGCAAACACGTCGAGAAACAAGCGACGGCCTTAGTGAATGCGATTGATGCCGAGAGCGCCGAGTGACCCAAAAGCGCTTGAAGGCGCGAGTCGAAGCGGAGCAATTGCTTCGGGAAGTGCTGCGTGTCCAGAAGGATGAGATGGAGTCGGAGAAAAAATCAGTGGAGTCCAAGACAGAGGTGAAATTGACCGAGGACGATCGTGCGGCCGTCGATCGCGTGTTGGCGAAAACACTCTTCAAACGTCTCGTGTTGGTACGAGCAAAGGCCTCGTGGTTCTTGTGGACGGTGCGGTTGCGATTGATCTTGGGGACGATATTCGTATAATAATTATATTTTAATATTTTTTTAAAATATTAATTTTCATTTTTAAATGTTTTCTACTTAATTTTAAGTTGCGACAAGGTGCACCATGTGACGAACGACAGACGCGCGACAAGCAACGTGCTAAAGCTCGGCGATGCCGTGGAGAGCGACCACGAAGAGAATCCGTGGTCAGCTCTGAGGGGGAGGGTGACGAGCGTTTCTCGGACAAAAGAGCATAAGGGCACCCTCTTTTGCATCTTTCACGAGTGATACCCCCCCCCTCTCAAGAACTATGCGTCATCTTCGAATAGCGATCCCCCCAGCCCAACCAAAGCGGTCAAAACACGCCGGTCTCATGCGTCGTGCATGGTCTGAGTTTGTAGCGACGCACGAGGACGAGATTGCATTGGAGAAGGACAAGCTCGCAAGTGAGGACACGGCTCCAAACAGCGCAAACTCGTGGACATGTAGTCTAGCGTTTGTCGCTACTGCAACTTCGTCTCACTCCCGATTGTTTAGTATTGATAGTGATACATGTTTAAGCACGACGAGGATATACTATACTATTATTGGGGGGGGGGGTCAAAATGGCTTTCTTTTTCCACCTGTTGGTGAGGTGGTGTTGTCGCGTTCTCCGACTGGATAATAGACTGCATCATCCTAAGCAACTTGATATACTGTACTACACAAAAAGAGGGTGGCAATATTAATTCCCTCCTTTTATGGCCTATCGAAAAAAAGAGAGTCCCTAACAATATGTGGAGTGTCCCTAACAATTTGTGGAGTGTCCCTAACAATTTGTGGAGTCGCTAACCAAATGAGGAGTGTACGCAAAATTTCCCTTATTAATATATATTTTAAAAAAGTTATCAAAATATGAATTTATTTGCACTAAAAAAATATATCTAATAGAAATTTATTGTTTAATATACAACCGATTCTTTGTATTAATTTAGATAAATTAAATTATAAATATTTTAATTAAATAATCGGGATTTACAAATAAGGGAATGATTTTGAAATATATTACAGATAGGGAGTGATTCAAAAATATTTACAAATAAGGGAGTGATGTCACTGCAAATTCGGGGTCAGCGTATACTGACCCCTAATTTCAGTAGACTGCCCCCCCGGTGCATAGCCATGGTACCCTAATTATCGTCCGGACAAAGCCGGACAGACAATTATCTCGGCTAACTTACCTCCGCCGTTACTGCTCTCGCTCCATTTGAAGAGGGTGCCACCATGTTTGAAGCATTGACAGCTCCACCACCCACTGACCCTTGTGAACAGTTTGAAGATGCCCAACGAGACCTACAACAATGGTCTATGGAGTGTAATGGGGTGCCATTACATAATTGATATTCAAGTTAGAATCACAGTTTAATTTCAGACGCGTTGTCTGAAACTTAAATAAGAGATTATAAGTTATTATAATCTAAGAAGGAAAAGTCGATTCGGTATAAATACCGAATCTTGCAGGTTAACTAATAGTACAGTTAGTTGAATACTTGATATTATTATATTAATTAGGTAGTTACTATACTATTAGCCTCTATACCACCCATTAAATAAACACTCTTAATTTTGCGTTCTTAGACTCAAGTAAATATTTATATTTACTTTTTAGTATAGAATTAGTTGTTATCAACTAATCATGCCCTAATTGTATTGCGCGCTTCCTCGCAATTACAGTGTAAGCCTGTAACAGGATCAGTCCTGTTACACCTGGTAGCACTTTGTGGTCCGTCTTAACGACCACAGTTCCGTTCCGCTAGTCAACTAGCGGAGCGAAGATTAAGAGCCTCTCGGCATCATGTCGCGAGACATGACGCCTGCAGAGCAAGAGAGAACGCTGGAAGTGGTGAATAAACACTTCCCTCACTTCTCGTCGCGTAGTAAAGACGCGACGGTGGAAATGATTCGGTCTATGGGACCGACATCATTACCTTCCTCAAGAATAAGTCCCCGGAGGAAGTGATAGAGGTGGTGAATCTCTTTCGGCGAAACCACCTAGAAAATCCAGTACGGCCCGCGCAAGAGGCAGCGTGGACCGCAACTGCACCTTCAACGCATAGCGTTGAAGTGGTAAAGGCGCGAGTACCGCCCTTTACCAGTGAAGGGGGCGAGCCCCTTCGTAGATGGTTCGCAGAGGTGGAAGATGCCATCTCTGCACAAAATATTGTTGACGAACGTCAACAGGCAAACTTCTCCACAACATGTCTGGGCGGAAGAGCCAGGGCATGGGCGATGAGTCGCAGAGCCACTGATGACTCTGCGTTCCTGACTTATCAGGAATTAAAAGCTGAGCTAAAGCTCAACTTTGAAGCTCCAGAAACGGAGCTAAGTAGTCGGCAGGAGTTTATGGAACTCCGGCAAGGTAAGCTTGACCTTCAAGCTTACGCTCAGAAGGCGCAATATTTGCTGTCAAATATTGTGTATGAGCCGGTGCCCCTGCTATTCAGGTCACTGGCTTCATGAAGGGACTCAATGATGGTCCCGTCAAACAGAGTCTTTACCGGCACCCGCCAAAGACTCTAAGGGATGACATTGATATGAGCATCCGTGAAGAGTTCAGCATGCTATCAGCGTCATCGCATGCTGGGTACAGCCGAAGGGGTCAACAGCCCTTCGCTTTTGACATGCCGCAACAGCATGTCAACAAGAAGCAGTCTGGCAGACGAAGCTCACATTACGTCCCAAGAAACAGCCACCCGCGCCAGAGCATGGGCGGTGGAGGTCCAGAGCCGATGGCCCTATCGGTTGCGGTTGCTTCGAACTCGAAGCAACCGAAATTTAAGAAGGTCACTGGCTTCATGAAGGGACTC
>CM047586.1:5977873-6058316 GCA_026184515.1 Peronosclerospora sorghi | reverse complement strand
GGAAAAACCACCGTACCCCCGCAACTCCCCCTCTGACAGACGAGGAGCGCCCTGCGGACACCGCGGGAAAACGAGGTGAGAAGGGACACCACAGTTCAACCCTTTTTTGATAAAAGCAAAATGGATGTATTCCATTTTGCCTGTTAGCGAGTGCTTTAAAAAGCGCTCGCGCATTACGTGAACTTTGTTCACGTAGTCATCAGGGCTTTTGTTGTAATTGTCAGCAAAAGCGTTCCAACTTTGAGTCAGGTCGTCTTTATCGTCCCTGTTTCTCCTTGACCCTTTCCGGCTCGAATAATATCGAACGTGGAAAAAGAGGTCAATAAAGAACAGACGTCTATCGTCTGTACTTCGATCGAATCGACGTGACTGGATATCTTCACAGTCATCCAGCACGTTGATATCGAACAGCGCATATTGGCGGTCCCGCTTACGGTGACCGCCACTGTTGGGGGCAATAGCCCTTGCAGGGGTCCAAAACCCCACTTTGTACGGAACATGTGGTTCCGTACGATTATACGCTTCAAAATCGGCTGGCGCCGCTTCTGTTCGAGCTCTTTTTACAGGCGGAACAACGCCTGCTTCAGCACCACGCGCCGGGGTTAAATCACCCCGACGTGGAGAAGTACTTGGTCCAGTTGGGGATATGCGTTCCCGCAACCACCTGTGATGATCATTCGCTTTCATAGCAGAAAGCGACACCAGAGTCGTCATCGCTGTTAGGAGATGAGCACCTAGCGAGTTTCGACTCGCTAGATCCTTTCGCGGGGACAGCTGTACCCCCATCACTTTGTTCGGAGTCAGAACTTCCGAACATGGCCCTCTTGGCAACATGCCATTCGGAAGTTGCCATCGTGCGAGATTTTGCATTAGCAACATCTCCGTGTTTCTTGCCAGATGCCGCCTTAGCAGCATCTGTGGTCGAAGACGGTACGTCTTCCGACCTTTGCGTAATTGACGCTGCTAATGAAGCGTCACTGTTGTCACTCAACACCTCAGCACCTAGTGCTGAGGCGGAGGAAGAAGCTCCATCAATGTTTTCAGCAGCGCTCTCTAGAGCACCGCCGTGTGCCTTGACCATCGAGTCGATGGTCAATCAGTTGGTAAATGAGAACGACCAACAAGTGCCACCCATGATTGACCAAAATAAGAATTATTATTGGCAAACCACCTTAACTGGGGGGTGATGTAATGGGGTGCCATTACATAATTGATATTCAAGTTAGAATATCACAGTTTAATTTGAGACGCGTTGTCTGAAATTTAAATAAGAGATTATAAGTTACTATAATCTAAGAAGGAAAAGTCGATTCGGTATAAATAACGAATCTTGCAGGCTAACTAATAGTACAGTAAGTTAAAGACTTGATATTATTATATTAATTAGTTAGTTACTATACTATTAGCCTCTAAACCACCCATTAAATAAACACTCTTAATTTTGCGTTCTAATAGACAAGTGAATATTCATATATTTACTTTTACTATAGGATTAGTTGTTACCAACTGAATCCTGCCCTTATTGTATTGCTCGCTTCCTCGCAAAATACATTGTAAGCCAGTAACAGGATCAGTCCTGTTACAGTGCCTACTCTTGCGGCTTAAGCAGAAACTCTTTGTCTGGCGTAACTTATCTAAGGCGAGTGTGCACACTTGATTTGAGTAGTAATATCACTTCAATCGAGGTCGTCCAAACCAATAACGTTGTTTTGGAACCAATAATAGTCCCATAATATTCAAATGAAAACAATCAATTCCTTTCCTCGACAGGGAACTTGCCCCTGGCTGGTGCGTTTGTTTTTCGTGGGAATATATAATATTGAATTGAGGATGTGTTAACATTTTCGTAAAATATTGAATTTAAACCTGAGCCTATAAACTATCAACCGATAATATTGAATTGAAAATGTGTTAATTTTTTTATTACTATAATATTGAATTGAAACATAAACCTTTGATGATCAACCTATCAACCGATAATATTGAATTCAGGATGTGTGAATTGTTTTAGTAGTAGAACATTGAATTGAATTGAAACATAAATCTATAAACTATCAACCAATAATATTGAATTGAAGACTGAACCCGTACGCCAATCTCCACCCCATTGTGCCGTCAACGGATCACTCACTTATCAGCAGGCCTCCCTAATTACGGGAAAATAGGATTCGTCCCGTAAATAACCGTAAATAAACTCCGAGTTGTCCCGTCAATAAGGGCCTTAAAAAAGGGGTTCGGGCTCCCCAGCAATCATATCCAAGTTCCATCGGTTGCATCGGTTCCTCTTCCAAGCACTGACCAGAACCAGTTACCCCAAATGGACAAATACCAATTCCATAAATGGAATATGGCCAGGACTATATTAAACAATATAAGTGCAGCTGGTCTTTAGCGGCGCTCGTGCCTGTCTTCCTACCTTCAACTCGCCCTCCCTACTCCCTTATCGTCGCACTCTGTCTCTATAACTACTTATTACCAGCTTTGCACTTAACTCCCGTGCTCCTGCTATGCCGCGCGCGACGCTGAGTACCCCTTTCAACCCAGACCACCAAGTCGACTACGGACTTTCCATCGCAAGTCGGGTCGCAACCACGTCGCAGGTCGTTTCAGTCAATTGTCGCTTCTGTATTCACTTTGGCCGAGAGGACCCGCCGGGGAAGAACGGAAGCGGCGCAGAAGCAAAAATATCAAGTCTTTCACCAGGCCATTTCGAACCGACAATTACGTACAGCACTTCAGCCGCCAGCACAAAGCGCGCTGGGACCAATTCAAGATTCTGGCCAGGGACCAGAAGGCCGCTTTTTTCCAAGGAAATGCCCCAGTCAGCCACAGGAACACCATTCCATCGCATTTCGCTGGCGGCCAGACGGCAATCGAGCTCTACATCAACAAAGCGATTGTTGACGTCATCATCGGGAACGTACTTTTCGACCAGGACGACGACGACGGGCTGCCAAACATGTTCAGATAAAGAGCGCTTAGAATACTCGAGAATATCGACCCCAACACCGTTGAAGACCCTGGATTGGCCGAAACCAAATACAGAGTCAACATCACGAATCCAAAGCAATTTAATCTGGTGTCGGGATTCGCCGGCACTGGAGTTTCCTTTCGCCAAGAAGAAGCTCTGGTTACCATGACGAAAGAAGTCACCGGCGTTGCGGAGATAGGCACTGCCAAGGATGAAAGAGTCGCTCAGTACACTCGCTTTATTTTGGCATTGAATCTGCAAAATATTTACGATAACTTAAACAATAGCTGGACATTCTCAATTGCGTTCGATATGTCCACTCACATGTCGAATTCTTACCTGGATATCCGCATTCGGCTCTTGTGGCATTGCGAAATCCTCAACTTGCACTTGATCGGGATTCCGGTTTTCGGCAGATATACGGCAGCAGAAGTGTACCGCCACGCTTCGACAGTGTTGAATGTACTCTGTACTGAATGGAAGACTATGTTGATTTCAATCTCAACGGACGGGAACCGCGAATGACTGGCCACATTGGCGGGGTTGCCACGCTAGTTGAACAAGCGGTATTACCTGGCTTTTACTGCATCTGGGGTGGTTTACATCAATTGGAATTGAAGTGGCTATCGTTCTACGAAGAATTGATGGACGAACAGTTCGTGTCAATGCTAACAGCGCTCATTGGATACCTTCGCAGGCAACATAACCTGATTAACGACATGGGAACGAAATGTCGCACACTCGCAGAAACAAGGTGGGAATCCATGTCAAAGGACGCCGGCAGGTTCAAAACGCACCTGGTGGCCATCAGAGAATACCTGGAGGGGAAGAACCCGTCCTGAAAACCTCCGCATGAATGGTGGGTAGTCCTAATGTTCGTCAAAGATGTGTCCGCATCCGCCACCGCTACCTTCAAGCAGCTTCAAAAAGACGACACTCTGGTCTCGCAGAAGCGCCAAGCCATCGCCGATCTACAGACTTACTACAAATACTATATCGACTCAAACGGCCCATTAGCTTCTGGATAGTGTGAAGACATCGACATCGACATCGAGAGAGACGCTGTGTCCAGCAACGATTTGTACTCAGCTCTTATCGCATATATGACCACGTTCCTGGAAGACATGGGAGGTTTTGTATCCGATCGCATGCAGCATGCCGAGCAAGCTAGCATGGAAAACTTGGCAAAAAATTTGAGCAAGGGCCTGTTGAATTTGATCGCTGGGCTGGACGAAGTCGTGGCTGAACGGAATTCCCTGAATGGAGTTTCCTTGGACGTGTTGCCAGCAGTGTTGCCGCACGAGCTGGTGACACTGAATGGACGTGAGTTTACCGCTATTGTACGGGCACAACGTGAACGTCTTGCTGCTTTTTGGGACCCTATTTTGTATTAAAAAACAAATAATTGTAGGAAATATTAAAATTGTTTTAATAAATTGTGTAAAATTATTAATAATTAAAACACCATTTAAAATATTATTTGAAATATTTGGTATATTTAATGTTAAAATTAAAAGAATTAATAATAAATATATTATTATAGTAGTAGTATTTTCAAAATAATATCATTATTAGGTTTAATGGTATTAATATTTTTTTGAATTACAAACGGAATTTTCTAAGTTTAAAAATATACCACCAATTGATGTATCTATTCATAGTGTCCTAAAATTTTATTTTTGCAGAAGCCACAATGGACTACATTGAAACCGAATTCCGCGATCTCAAAAATACCTACCGCGATGAAGAACCCTTCCGTAATGCACTGGACGGGTGTACATACCAAACACCCTTCAGAAAGGCCTGGAAACTCACAAGTGGTCGATTTAAGAAGCTGGAGATGTTTTGCGGTGGACTGGCAAGCATATTTCCCGGAACGTCCTCTGTAGAAAGCGACTTCTCCATTCTGAAATGGGAAAAATACATCCACCGCAGGAGCTTGACAGACTTTTCCCTGGAAGGCGTGATGCACGCAAGGCAGTTCAAGCTTCTGCAGAAACTTAAGTTGTAAGCGGAGACAATGCTCTCATCGTATCCATCGTATCCATCGTATCCATTCCTTTCATTTCATTGGTTGTCGTTCGATTTGTAGCGGGTCTTTAATGCACGGTCCTATTTTCGTCGTGGTAGTTCAATTAAGGACTAGTAAATAACTGTATCTAAGGTCGGACATCGTCCCGTGAATATGGAGGGAGGCCTGCTTATCAGGCACGTCATCAATGCTTTAATCCAGGCCTCATCAAATTTGGCATCTGCCATATTTGCCAAAAATGAACCATTTTTGGCACACTTCCAGGCCCGAAATTTGGCATATGCCAAAAATGAAGCAATTTTCTCCGATTCTTTAATAAAATGTTTTTTTCTACAAGGTGACTCTATCACACGATCTTAGCAAGCATGTCGTATTGTTTAGCCTGAATAATACCCTCCAGTGACAGATCAGTCAGACTCTGACGGTATTCGTCCTTCTCCCAACCGAGAACAGAGAAATCGGACTCAACTGTGGCAGTATTTGGGAGCCAGATGCCACACACCCTGTCCAGTCACGGAGCGCGTTGAAGCGCGGGCTCACCAACGTCCATCCCTGGTGGAAGGTAGTTGTGCTGTTGCATGTGTCGAGCGCTGCGGCCAAAGCGGGCTCTTCCTTGTACGAACGAAACAAGGCAACCTGCTCGTCTTCGATCTCGGCCACACTTAGGGCGTCCATGTGCACCGACAGGCGATACTTGAACGGGGCGAACACGCCCATGAAGTCGCGTCCGCGCAGCTTGCAGAGCTGATGCGGAAGGACACTTGCTACCTCCATCAAGCTCGCTGAGTTGTCGCTGTCAAGCAGCGTCTTGATCTGCATGATACCGTCCATCATGCCGACAATGAAGCGGCCAATCTGCTGGTTGAATTCCAGCACAGCGACTTCGGTAAATTTATCGAGTATTTCGCGGACAAACGTGCCTTGGTCATTGAGGAACCCTGGCACATGCTCGTGCGACACTAACCAATTGCCGGTTCGCTCGTGAGCCACACCCACTACACTCGCAGTGTACTCCTTCTTGGCATCCGTCTGTAGGACCAGTGCCTCAAGTAGCTGATCGATGTACTCATCCTGCTGCGACATCAGAAGCTGCTTGCCCTGCAGTTTCGCGATCGTCTTGTTACACTCGTAGAAAAAGGCATTGATGGCGGCAACGACGGGCCACCACCACAACGACAGACGTAGCTGGTCGACCCGGCGCCCGTTGAAGAACTCGATTAGCTTGACGCGGTGATGCATCTGCCATTCAAAGTAGTCGCCAAGCGCCATCCAGCGCGCCCATCTCTGTCTTCAGGATCTCCTGCTTACGCAAGCACGCCGCGATCGCGTTTGCTGCCGACCAGAACTCCCCGTTGAACATCTCTTTGATCACTTTTCTGGCGACCAGGTCAAACTGATGAAGCCCACACCAGGTACGGTATACATGGTGGATGACGGCCTGCTCGAGCAGTGTCACAACGCCGCCGATGCGACCGGTCATCACCGCAGCCCCGTCTGAACTGATGCCAATCAGTTTTGTGCGCCAGGAGACGCACAGCGCATCAAGCATCTTCACCAGCAGGTTGAATTGAACCTGAGCCGTATGGCGGCCGTAGATTGGGATGGCAAGCACGTGCAGGTTGTACAAGTCGCCGTTCACATGGACGCGTATGCGCGTGTCAAAGTATGAGCGGCCGAGATGCGTTGACGCATTAAAGGCTAATGAAAACGCCCAGATGCCATCCATCGACATGAGCGTTCCGATTTTCTGAAGATTGACTGCCACGAGCACACGGGCGTATCCAGATACCTTGTTGTTCGCTATGCAACCAAGCTTTGTCAAGCCTGTGATGTCCGTGGTAGAATTCATCACCACCGCAACCTGGCGGAACGACAAGCCATGGGACAGGTACCTGACTGCAAGGCGGAACTGCAACGGATTTGCTATGTTCAAAACGTAGGAGATGGTCACATCCATGCCGTCAGATAGAACAGGCTTGAACAGATCCAGGGCGCGCGCCTTGGCGATGCAACCCTCCTCCTCTGCATCGAAGAACAGATCGCTGATGATCACATCAACTACAGGGAGCGATAGCATGAACACAACTGACTGGGAATGGCCGAAGTGACTGAAGATCGTGTTGACGAACGGCGTCTGCACATCGAAGAACGTCTTCTTGTCCTCATTGGAGTCAGAGCAATACTCGGCCCACTTGCGTGGATGCTGACCAGCCATATGGGACCTGAAGAGCTCCGAGCGGAAGGGTGGTCCCGTCCAGCCCTTCACGTTCTTTGTTGGAGCTGGTGTCTTGCGCTTCGACCCGACCGCCTGGTGGTTCACATCGGGTTCCTCTTTGCCGAAGGTTATGCACATGTGGCACTGAACGCCGGTCACGTACTTCTTGGTAGCGTGTCGGTCAACAATTTTTTAGCCCATACTCCAGCACGTGTGACTCATTGAAGGGCGTGCTGCGCTTGCTCATATTGCGGTGATCAGGCAAACACTGGCCAGGTTGGGGGGGGTGCTGGGGGGGTGCTTTTATACCAGAATGAATTTACCACCTCAACACCAAACAAAATAAAAAAAAACACTTTTCATTTTTGGCACATTCTGACACTCAAATTTGGCATATTTGGCATAAATTATTCAAATGCCAAATTTGACGAGGCCTGCTTTAAGCGTTGAGAGTCTTTAAAAAGAGGGAGATGGGGATCAAATGGCAAGAAATGGAGATCCTCTCAGTAGCGACGAATCAGAATGGAGGATACTGCCACTAAAAAGAGGGGAAAGGAAGGCTCCTAACTATTTTCGAGAGTACATGTGTGATACCTATGTCTTCTCAACGTCGTTAGTACATGGACCAAACAACGTCTTCTTCCTGCGTTCGATTGCTTTTGCTATCCATGCACCACGAGCGCAACTTTCTCGTATGGAATACATCACGCAAGGCACAGTTACGAGTCTACCACCCACTCCGTTGAGTGGCGCTTCGTTTCACACGTCCCGCACGCCTCGCTCCGAAACTATAACCGCGTAACCACCACTTTTACATAACATGCTCCCAATTGGATAACTGTAACCTTGCACGTACTTTTAAAAAACGTCGAGTCGTGCGGTACAGCGGCTGATTTGATCAGGCGAGCGACGCGGGAAGTGGACGGCCCGGTTTCACGCTAGATAGAAAGATAGAGATAGAGACGTTCATGCATTGACACAACAACCAACTCGACGGATCGAGGAAGCGCGCACCTCCCACTCCAACACGACCCGATTGGCTACGGAATGCGCCCAGCCTTCGCCTGGAGACGATCAAGTAAGTGGAAAGAAAAGAGCGAGCCGGTGGGTGCACCAACGAGTGAACATGGGAAAAAAGGGACAAACTGTGGTACCTAATGCTGGTTGGAGCTGTGATCGCTGGGGATCCTTCGATGACACTTTCGTCGTGATGTGATTCGTCACCAGAATCTATCCACAAAAAGAAAGGAAGCTGTTCGTTCCAACGATCAAGCAAGCGCATGGGACACCGTCACGAACCGAGAGATTAAAGTCAGCGGCGAGCTGATGCAAGTAGATGGCCAGATCGTCTAATGCCCGTGTTCTCGATGCATACTCTTCAAATCCGTGGCGAAAGTGGAACGAGATGGTATCGATCACCACGAGCGTGCACTAAATCAGTACAAATACAAGAGCCATGACGTGATTCATGCTGGTCGAATCGCTAGGAAGCCAACCTCATCCGTCCCCCGAAAAGACGCCGGTAAGGAGCGAAGCACTTCGATTTGCTCTAAATAGTCGTGGACACGGTAGTAGGTGATACCTCGTAGTAAGTCGTCCCGCGTCTGCATCGTTTCACGACGTTTGAATCAACACCGACGACACGTTCGTGCATTGCAGCTTACCAGTGTTTCTCGTTCAGATGGATAGAAATCCTCCAGAAAATGCTCAGCCATGGGAGCGACTCGTTCAATAAGGAAACTTCCTTCGCTATCTGACGTGAAAAGTAAATGAGATTAGCAATAAATGCACGGTCAGTAACCCCACATACCCACAAAAATCACGGATGGAGGTTTTCCAGCCTCGTCCTTTAAACACTGCGCAGCCAAGCACGCGTGGATACTATCGACAACACAAGCACCAAAAATTAGATGCAAGAAGTTCGCGAACCTCCTCCTTGCTTTTTTCAGTCGCCACACCACAATTGCGTTTTGCCCGTGCCTGGGCCTCCACCTTGACATCAAATCATACCGATGCATTAAACACGAGGATCATCATCGAGTCAAGAGATGAAACATACATATTTCCGTGACTTCACCTCGCTGGAAGCCACCACCCAATAGTCCATCAAGTCCCAAGAGTCTTGTGGAAAGTGGTTGAGCATTGGTTACCTCCTACAAGCAACGAGTGAGCCGCAACTAACACCATGAGATCTCACTAACATCCAGGGGAATTTGAACCGCCGATACCTGCAGTAGATCCAACGCCGTTTTTCCTACCAGCGTCGTGGTAGCTTCATCTTGCGCGATTTCCAACACCTTCACAGCCTCCTCGACACTAATCTGAGCCTCTGTACAGTAACCTCACGGTAAAATGAGTTGGATTCATTGTAGCAAGTAAAACGAGGGTCTTACCACTGGCTAATGTACGCGCTGACATGTCCGTGAAATCGGTTTGATACCGGAATCCTGCGCGGAAGAGCGCCGCTACAAATACAACATACCACGCAGCACATACGTATCTTCAGACGACGAAAACCACATAAGTACGTAGGAGGGACACAGTAATAGCACATGAGCGAGCTCGTATGTTGTTGTACCGAGAATGGACGGCGCTAGACCGCACGCCGCGAGCGAGACATTTCCATCGGACATGCTCCAAAAAAAAAACGTGAAGTTTAGGTAGCACATGGACGTGATGTAATATTTCTGCTAGAATTTGACAATGTGAAAATATGACAATAATTGAAGATAATAATGTAATTTTCTTTAAGTGCGAGCTCCTCTCATTTTCCTCCGCACAATTAGAGGAGGATAATGGCCCTCCGCCAGAGCTTCGCGAGAATCCAATCGGTCGCGGCCCGTCGCGTCTTGGTCCGTAACTTTAGCATTGCCCCCCATGCCGCGGATAAGTTCGTCGTGGTACATGTTTCTCTCGGTCGCTCACGCGTTTCTACCCCTCCACCTTCAGTTTATCTAATGGTCATACGTGTTCTATTTGTGAGAATAGGACTTTCCAGAGGAGCATGACGGTCTCAATATTGAATTCAATTGGTCACTGGCACAAGACGACGTGACACCACATGGTGACGCCTTTCGTAACCTTAGCTGGCCAAAGCTTGAAGCTCTCGCGAAGCTGGAAAAGCCTGGTAACGTAGGATTTGTTCTTGATCGGTGCCGACGAATTGCATGATTCATCTTTTTGTTGGTGATCTTTGACGCTCCAGCTGGGAAGAGAGTTGCGATTGAGGAGGTGGACGTGAACATTATCTTCAACGATTTTGAAGGATTGTACGAGAAAGTGACGGAACATTTGTCAACTGAGCCTAATTTGTACACTCAGGACGGCGCTGTAGGATCGTACAAAGAGGACCGAACTCGCGTGCGCATCATCTCGGATTCCCCATTGGTGGCGCTATTTGCACAGAGTTTGCTCGTGCGTGTGCCTATCAAGGACCCACACGCTGCTCGTCCCATTGTGGTGTACGTAGCCACTAGAGGCGAATTTAAGCAACAAAAGCCGCAAGCGCAGCTGCTCATGGATACCGATGACGAGGGGACTACTTTCATCAAAGTCGTGATCACTGGAGCTGCGGACCTTGCAACGATTAAAGATGCAGTTGGCTTGGCCAAGAAAAAGCTGCTCGAGGTGGAAGCGTCTGAGTCTCTGATCGTGCCGGCTGACGTTATTGTCAAGGACAACAAAACGGCTCTGGTATTTAACGCTTCTAGTGCGGGACGGGCTGCGGCGATTAGCAATGGTCAGCTCTATAGCGCTCACCTCAACATATGGAATCCGGTGGGGGTAACCTCCATGTACGGTGGCGCTATTATTACAAGCTCGAGCAAGGTATCAAAGAAGCACATGGTTCCCGTGGAGAATGGTGTGTCCGTGTACGTGCCGTGTCACAACCTCGTCGAGCACCCGAAAGCGGCTGTGTTTGTGGACCACACGAGCCACGGTGTCAAGTCGATTTCCACGGCCGAATTGACGGCGTTACTCAAGAAAAGTGATGCGGACTTGAATATGGAAAAGTTCGAGGCGCTGTTGAATAAAGCGCATACCAAAAGCTTTGTCGTGTCGAGCGACGCGGACGCTGCAGCTGCTTTGGCAAAGGTGTAAAAAAGAGAAACAATTTGGTGTGGTACCACACCATCAATCACGGACTGCATTATTGATATATAGTGAAAAAAGCATAAAAATGGAAATAAAGAATCGGGCGAGGGTTTTGACGTGGTTGAAGATGGTGGGGTGTGTTAGTTACTATAGTACAAATAGAATATCATAATATTTTACTGGTAAGTGCATGTACCCGTGTTCGACAACAACTTGTAGCCCTGAACCTCCACGTGCTTGTTGAACGCAGATCGATACGAGCAGTGAGAGAAAGAGTTGGGACAAGGGAGACCGACGGTATCCACTTTAGGCTCGACGTTGGCCATGTGGCTTTATAGGAGACGCAGCTGTTCAACGTATACGTGTGTCAGTCATACTGCAATGTAATATATTCAAATGGTATAGTAGTAAATCAGCAGTGGTGGGTACAACAAATCTACAAACGCATTCCATAAGTGCGACTGCTTCAAGTTGCAAAATCGGTGGCAATGGGTGGGCCTCGTGTCTTTAAACGTAACATTCATGTCCAAAGCAACATAAAAGTAGCGCTTGATGGCTTCTTTTCCTGTCTGGCTTTCACCACCTCTTTAAGAGCACAACACCAATTTAGATTAAATCCAAACGCCGTCGTCTTCTCCCGCTGCTGCGGTCTCCGTGGCTACGTTCGATTTCGACGAGTCTGCACGTAGCACGGGATTCGGTTCACTGCTGGTACTTTTAACCGATGCTTCTTTCTTCATTCGTGCAGCACCGTACGAAACGGAGAGCTCTAACGTGAGAAACCACGACATTTTTTCCTCCGCTGAATCAAAGCAAAGCTTGATCGTGCGTCCGCGGTTCAGCGAACACACAATGCCAAAGCGTTTTCCGTTCCACTCGGACACGGCACGGATTAATCCAGAAAGCGCAAGTTCCGCATCATCATCTTCCGACTCATAACAGCTAAAGCTATCGTGTTTAATCACGACGAAAAAGCGGGTCCAGACATCATCGTCCGTGAGACAATGCGCCCATCCTTCCTTGCTCGTATGATTCTTTGTAGAGCGTGGACGTTTCACTGCTGCGGACAAAACGGCCATCCACGCTGCGTACGCCACGTGCGTGTCGGCAATCAACCGCACTTCCTTGCCATTCACTAAATGCAGCGACAGTCCATTGTTCTCCGTGGTAAGCGCCGTGACGTCCACAAAGTCGAGCACGCCACGCGCGCCACGACTTGTATCTTCACTGTCATAGTACGTCAGTGTTTTCCCGCTGAGCGTGAAAAACCGCCGCGCCCACGAACGAAACGTTTCCTTTTGTTTACGCATCCATCCTTTCATTTGAATTTCATTTTCCTCGGACATTGAGGACGACTCGGACGACGAGTGGGCGCGCGAGACACTACGGAAACTGTTACCAATCGAAGGCATTGGCTAGGAGCGATCGAGACACGGCGGTGGTGGTAGTGAGAGCTCGGGCAGACGCTCAGTACTTGGCAGGTTAGAACGAGCCTTCGGAAGAGGGAGCAAAAAACCGGTGACGTGAAAAAACAGATGTACAGTTACCGACAGTTCAGCCCTACTCCGAGCATATAATACTGTAATGGGATGGAAATAGAAGATTATTTTGTCCTGCCGAACTTGCACATGGCATCGCTCACATTGAAGCCTGGAAATTACCCATCTATTTATAGCGTCTTAACGGTCAAGACATTCCTTTCAACAGGTTTATACGTTCTGACAAGACGAAAACTTGTCGTTGCTTACGAAAGGACCGTATTTATTCTTACAGGTTCTCGAGATGTGTCATGGAGTTTCATATACGGGCGCGACGTTTCTTCGCCGCGTCCCGAATAGTGTCGCGGCCCAAGTTTCTTTCCTACCCTTCAGGTCATTCATTATCACTTGTTTGTTGTAGAGCCAAGATGAAGATGCAGAGTTTTGCCGAGTGTAATGAGCAGAAAGAACGTGTGAAAGCTTGCTACGGTGACTGGTTCCATAGGCTCTGGTCGGGCCACTTTGAGCAGGCCAATTGCGAGCAAGAAACACAGGACTTTCGTGAATGTGTTCAAGATGCAATGCAGCGCCGGAAGGAAGAGGCACGACGTAAAGCAAACGACGAAGAAGACAGCTGGATGGACCGTACGAAGCAAGAGGCCGACGAGATGGCATCGAGTGCAAAGTCTCGAGCCCGTCACGCTCGCGAGCGCGCGCACCATGAGAAGGAAAAAGCTAAGGACAAGGCGCAGAGTGGTGTGTCGGATGTGAAGGACAAGGTGAAGGGGTCGGCGTCGGACGTGGCCAACAAAGTGCAAGAGACGGCGGACTCGTGGGCGGATAAGATTAAAGGCTTGGCCAAGTAGGTGGAACCTGTGTCCCTTGCATTGGATTCCGAGGAGCAATTATAGCTGCGCGCTTCAAAGACTACATGTAGTTTGCTTATGGAGGCTCACTCAATATATAATTTTAAAGATTGCGATACCTGTGGGTTAGTTTCCATCAAGACGCAATGGGTCCCCCTATTTCTTATAGCATGCTCAGACTTATTGCGGTCCGTTTCCTCTTATATGTGATATTGGTCAGGACCTCTAAACGTTAATACGTTTACCTTCTCGAAGTTTCTTTCGATTCGACAACATAGTGTACGGTACGTGACTCTCCGCCTCATTTTCGATTCCAGATCGTCGCCATGAGTGCTTCCTTCTCGTCACCTGTGCGGCTGCGGCTTCTTCTCGCGTTGTGCCTCCTCCTTTCCATGACGTGTACCACCTCCATGGATCCAAGCAAAGATTACTACAAAACTTTGGGCGTGAGCGAAACGTTCTCCGATCGCGAGTTAAAGAAATCGTACCGTCAATTGGCACTCAAGTATCATCCCGATAAAGCGGAGAATGCGCAACAAAAAGAGGCGGCGAAAAAACAGTTTGTAGAGGTCTCGGAAGCGTATGAAGTGCTGTCGGATCCCGCGAAACGGCAGGAATACGACGAGGCGCGAACATTTGGAGCGAGTGGGTTTCCGCAAGGTCAACAAGGCTCCCAGCGCTCGAGTGACGAGACCATGGCGTCGTTTACGAAAATGTTTGAAAATATCTTTGGCCATGGCTTTCAAGATAGCACTCAACGATTTACGACGCGGAGCAGTGGGTTTTCCGGTGCGAGCGGGGGGTTTTCCGGCTTTCCAGGCGCTTCACCGGGTCGTGAACATCCGAATGAGTTTCAATTTAGTGGAATGGATGGGTTTGGGCAGTCGCAGCAGCCTGGAGGGGGCGTGCGATATCCACGACGCCCAACGACGTTGTTTGCATCCGATTCGCCGGTGAAATCGTTGTCGAAACGGAAATTTCCCGATAAAGACGCGACGCATGAGTGGTTGGTGCAATTCTATACGATCGATGCGCCAAGTGCCGAGTTTCGGAATCAGTATCAAAAGATTGCACGGGATTTGAAAGGCAAAGTGCGTGTCGGGGCCGTGAATTGTGACAAGTATCCGAAATTCTGTGCCTCTCACGGGATTACGACATTCCCAACTTGTGTCTATGTTTGGGAAGGCAAACTGTCGAAATATACCGGTGAGATGGACGAATATCAAGTCTATAATTTTGCCATTGAGAAACACATTGCACGACTCCAAAAGATGCGGCAAGCCGGTGAGATTGAAAAGTTGTATGCTGGGAACGCGGCCAAACTATGTAACGTGGGCAAGCACGCGACGTCCACGGGATCATCGTTGTGTGCGGTTTTTGTCCTATCAAGCGACAAGAAAGAGCGCGAGCGGGAAATGAAGATTGCCAAGGACGTGGCGGCCAAGTTTCGCCATTCCAAAGGGCTTCACATCGCCTACGTGGATTGGAAGACGCAACAGCACGCGGTACGGAAACTCATTGAGTCCGTCGTTGGCCATAGCCATCGAAAGCAGGATCCCACTTTACTCGTGATTCGGACGAAACGAGGCAAGACGCGGGTGGGAGTCCACGTTCTCGATGCCGCCTTTACCACGGATGCCTTATCAGCCACGATGGAGCGAGCGGTTGGCGGAGATTTGGCCATGGGCCCTGTCCATGGACCTCTTCACTTTGCGTAAAATGGACGAGAGACTGTGTTGGTATCGTGCGTTGAATAGAGTTGGTGTCGTGCATGCTTTGTTACCGATAAAAGAATTTCTATACGCTGTTTCTACTGTCTTAGGGCCGTAGACTAGCAAACGAATGATCCGGAAGCCGTAACGTGGGATAATGTGCGTGTAATTGATTCAACCGAGCTGCAGTATGAAAAGGGTGGGAGAGGTGGTTCATCTCGGAAGCCTATTTTTTTCTCCTGGTATGTGTCCGCACAATCTTGAGTTCGTGCGGCCGTGCACTTCAGCTTGGAGTCTTAGAAGCCCCACGTTCCTTCTGCCCCACTTTCCTTCAAATCACGTAAAAAATATCAGTGTTGTTGAAGACTTGTAACGTGAATATACATGCATAACCCCAGGACCAAAAAAAGAGTAGGAAGCTTCACACACAATTTTAGAAACGCTATACAGTACTCGTGCAAGTTCGTCTTCGTGTTTCCAAATGGCTGGTGATACAGACGCACACGTTATCTCACGTAACGCAGTTTCTGACGACTTTGTCGTTGACGTTGGAATGCACATTGACACTACAGCAGCAACAAGAGGTTGGAATTGAAACTGTTCAAAGATTGTGTAAATGTGTTTGTTTCTTTGCCAACGGGGTGTATACATACAATGGGATGGATGACGGACAATAATGCGTTGTGGGCCTTTTGTCATTGTGTACATGTTAGCATGCAATGAACAAACTCTCCTACGTTTTACGAGACGGTTGGCCTTCACGTTACGTCCCTCACGTTTACGAGTTTCGTTAAGTGTAACCCCTCGGTATGTCGTTTTTTCCGCATCTTGGCATAACCAATGACCCCGTTCTTTCCTTCGTATACAATATCTCCTCCTACTAGTAGTTAGAAACAAAATTGTAGAGTCAGCTTGGCTGCCCAAGCAAGTCAAACCCATTGCATATGCTGGATTTCAGCACTGTAGCATATCACTAAATCACAGCGCTCTGTACGCACGCCTTTCACTTGCATAGAGATAGTGTCGGTCGATATCGCTCACCTTGAGTGCTTACGTGCGGTCGCCACTCAATCCGCGATTACCTGCTGCGACGACGGCGTCCACTTTAGGTACTTTCAAAACGCTGCGCAACGTAGTCGTGCATGTCTTTAAATGTACCTAAAAAACACGCAGCGCACTCGCTCCTTTCATGCAAATCAGGCAGTGGCTCGCTGCATCTGTCAGAGAAGAAGAAGGGTAGAGGTATCGCGATGCATGTCATAGAAACGAGTGCGATCCAATGGGGCTCCGTCTCTTGAACACACACCGTGAAAAGTCTTACCGCGATCCTTGCCGACCGACAGCCCCTTGACTTGTCGTTACGAAATCTACATCCTCTCCGTCCATCGGTACAAGATAAATATATAAAGACAAGGCCATTCCGTTTAAGGACTAGGGTCAGGGGTGTGTGTTGTGTCAACGACATGTTCGGTCCACAGCATGGGGTCAGCACCACTTGTCGTGTCTGTTCCTCGCGTTACACTCGCCGTCCAATGCACGGGATCCGCCCTACGCTAGTGCTCACAATTCCATTTCCCACTTGGGGTCCAGCACGTCCCTCTCACAGCAACAGCAGCCACGCCTCCGTCCACCACGTGCATCATGGTCGTCGTGCATCTCGAGAATTATCACCCGGTTTTGGAGGAAGCGGAAGTCACCAAACCACGCTCGTGGCTTCGTAACACGCTCACGTCGCTCACGTTTTGGATCGTCACGGCCATGCTCGCGGGCATTCTCTTGGGTCACTTTGCGCCGACGGTGGCCGCGCACGCGGCGCCTCTAAAGAGCATTTTCTTGCGCACGGTCCAGTTTATCGTGTTTCCGCTCGTGTTTTCGTCCTTGGTCATTGGCATTGCCGATCAAAAAGATATGAAACAACTCGGTCGGCTCGCGATCAAGTCGATCATTTACTTTGAAGTCGTGACGACGTTAGCGCTCATGCTTGGTCTCGTGGCCGTGAATCTCGTGCAGCCTGGCAAAGTGGGACTCACGCAAGGGGAAGAGTATCATGCCATGGAAACGACAACGTCGTCGTTTACAATGGAGAACTGGATTGAGCACCTCACGCCCAAGACATGGGGCGAAATGATGGGCGGCAATGGCTCGTCCGAGCTCCTGCAGGTGCTCGTGGCCGCGATTCTCACGGGTCTCGCGACTGCGCAACTCGCTGAGAAACCAAAGCACGTGATCCTCGAGTTTGCACGCGCGGTGCTCGAAATGATGTTTAAGTTTGTCGACATTGTGATCTGGACGGCACCCATTGGTGTCTGCTTTGCGATTGCCGATGCCATTGCGTCCAACGGCCTGGCCGCGCTCGGCAGTCTCGGTGCTCTCGTTCTCACCGTATACGGCACGATGGTGGTCTTTATTGTCGTCGTCTTTGGCGCCGTCTGCCTCATCTTTCAAATCCCCGCCATGGAATTCCTCACGGCCATGAAAGAGCCACTCATGATCGCGTACACTACGGCCACGTCGGAAGCCGCGCTCCCCAAAGTCTTTGAAGCACTGACGCAGTATGGCGTGTCGTCGCACATCTCGGGCTTTGTCGTGCCGTTTGGGTACTCGTTCAATCTCGATGGGTCCACGTTGTACCTCTCGCTCGCGTCGGTCTTTTGTGCCCAAGCGTCGAATACCGACAAATCCGTGGGCGAACAGCTTGTCATGGTCCTCATGCTCATGCTCTCCTCGAAAGGCGTCGCGGGTGTCCGCTCTGCCTCGATGATTGTCATTGCGTCGACGCTCGACCAATTTGACGTGCCGTCGTGGCCCGTGGCACTGATTTTAGGCGTCGACTGGTTCATGGACATGCTCCGAACGCTCACGAATGTCCTGGGCAACTGTCTAGCGTCCGTCGTGATGGCGAAACTGGAGAATGAATTTCGGACCGCCGAGTGGGAACGCGAGTACAAGACGTTGCACGCGGAAGAGGGCAAGGTGGAGGATAAGCGGACGCACTTGGCGGCTGTGTCCGCGATTGAAGAAGCGCGTGTCTAACCTGTCGGTGGATAGGTATATTGATTGACAAGAAGAGAAAAACGAGAACCAAGTTGTAGACAAACCCGAGCATATATATATATATATATATATAATTGATACTAGTAATAATAAAGACAATTGTGAGACGGAACGATCGAAAGTCACGTGCGCAAAACGTATTGCGACCTATAGAGAGCCATGCTACTGCGCGATAGTACTCACTTAGTCGACTGTTGCAAGAAGGTAAAGGTTGGAAAGTGTGCACTCTATATGCCGCTATTGTTTACGTACCGTTCCATTAACTACAAGGAAAGTTTCGACGCAGGCAGGACTGAATCGGAGCGCAAGGAGCTTGACGATGATCTTAGACGCATATGCGCTTCTCGAGTGTAGGTACATGCTCTCCGTTCTTAGAACATTGAAATTGGACTAATCATCACATGGACGCAGATGACTGATTTCCTTGAGCAGCTTCCGGCCTATATGTGGTTTGTCTGTCGGACAAAGAACAAACGTGATTCGAGCTCTGAATCAAGATGTAGGAGGAAGAACCGCGTAGTGCTTTTGTTACTTCGGGCCAAACGGTTCAACTGTTGGTCATGAAAATTTGTGGCTGCCGCCATCAGGGAACGATTTTCGAGTATGGGAAATTACGCTGTGAGTGGCCATTCAGCGTTTTGCTCGGTCTCAACTGAAACAGGATGCGGCAAGACGTGGGCACGAATGTGCTTCTGGTGGGATCATTGCAGTCGACCAGAAGTAATAGAAAACGCGAATTTCGAACGGCACGCACAAAAAGATAATATTCCAAAAGGGGGGGGTGACAGGTACGACGGGGTTTCGATTCACGATACGAACTATGAATACAGTAGAACCTGTCTAAACAAATATGCTCGGGACCGGGTCAAACGTATTATTTTACGAAGGTTCTTCAATTGTAGAGATGCGCAGCGGTGCGCAGCGGAATGCAGCGGAACGCAGTACTGTACTTATGATCAGGGGCTGTGAAATGTAACCCTTAACTTGTTGGAAGAGTGTGTACCCATTTTGGAGCTTGCTCTCTTCCGTATAGTGGAAGCCCATTGGCTGTTGCAGGTAAGCCATACATTTTTTCATATAAAAAGCAGTTACAGTTTAAAGTTTCAGTAAGGACTGGATAGCGACTTAAGTAACTATACATAATATATTTCACTTTCCGTTTTTGTTATAAAGCACAGTGCCAGACTGAATCTTTACAAGGGCTACGACGCTACGCACACCGTTCGACACCTTCCGCTGATCCTCCCACACTGAAACTTGGCCAGGTGGTGAGTATTAATCGCATTAAGTGTTTGCAACCTTTTTGTGCTATTTTAACAGGTTATGAGCCCAAGTTGCGTCAAGTAACCCAGTGAAGTTTTCTTGGTCGTTTGGAGCACTTTGTATTACGTTTTTCTTATTGTTACGTTCCGTGGAGCTTGTGGAAAGCCCTCTGTTGAAGGGGAAGCTAGTGACGGACGTGATTGAAGGGTTTTAAATAAGTTTGAGATGATTGATTTTGATGACGATGATATGCCCTCTCCGGAGCAATTCCGAGAGCTATTGAACAATTGGCGTGATGCGGCAAGAGCTGCGAATGATCCTGATGCAGGGCAATCTAGGCCCGCACCAGCGAGGAGGTCGCCCGAGCGCAAGAGAGAAGCGCCGGTGCGTATACCGGAAAGTAAGTTCCGTGAAAGTTTGAGAAATTACCGTCCGTTCGGCCAGCAGATGGAACTGGATGATCTGGCCGAGGACGAAGGGATGGAAGCTGGCGCGAAGCCACGCCCGAGAGCGCATGATGCACCACGTGGGGCGCCCGCTGCGGCGCAAGGTGCAGACGGTGACGAAGTTCCCGCCGCGCAGCCAAGTGTACCCGTGCAGTACGCCGGGTACAAGATACCAAAAAAAAAGCATCGACAAGTTTTCGGGACGCGAGTTATATCCCGGTCTCGGTTCAGGGTATCGCCAGTGGGCGTACCTGTTCATGGAAGCCATTGAGATCGCAGAGATGACCTCTGGCTTCCAGTGGAGTGAACGATTGAAGGTGAAGAAGCTCGGCGAGCATTTGGAGGGCACCGCCGCCGAATATTACCGCACAAATGTTGCGTGGTGGTGGCGGGTGCGGCCGACGTTGATCCACGTCATGGATCAGATGTGGTTGGGATTTAGGACGACGATATCCCACCACCAAGCCGCTGCGAGATTTTCCATTGAAAAGGATCTACAACGCAGCTGGACGGATCACTATTTATACCTAGCAGCTCTGGCTCGCGAAATCGAGTCGAGTGAAAAGTTAATAGTTGAAAATATCGTCAAGTATGCCGCGCCGCGACGCAATATAATGTTGATGGCTAGGTAAGACCCGAGAAGGGAGGATTACTTAAGCCATGCGCAAGAGTTAATCGCATGGGCGCAGGAGCTCGAAGACGACATGGTAAAGTCGAAGCCCGCCCCTAAGTTGCACGTGCATGCAGCAACATCTGGTCAGGGGCGGCGCGTGTGCTACGGCTGTGGTGGAAATGAAGGGTCGTCAAAGCGTTTCGTGCTTTTGACCATGGATGGTATTCTAAATGCGTGTGGAAATGGAAGCGTAAATGAAGATATCTGGATTATCGATAGTGGGGCTAGTAGACACTTGGTGCCGAACGCCAGTTTGTTGGAAGACGCTAGGGATTGCAGTCCCGATGATAATTTTGCCTTGCCGGATGGTGGCACACTTCAGGCAACCAAGGTCGGTCGGCTTACGTTGTGGACGTGCAACAAAAGTGAAACGGTCGTTGTCTTGACCGAAGTATACTTCGCTCCGCAAAAATCCCGAAACCTGATCTCGCTTGGTAGGTTGCGCGAAAAGGGTTTCACCATGGTTGATGATGGCAGCAAGATGCGCCTCATGATAAAAGGTGAAAAGTTGTTCGACGTGATGACGTATGGTTCTGTCTTTGTGGCTAAGTTGAAGGCCGAAAAGGCGCAAAGTTTTTCGGAAAATTTCGGTGACATGGTTTCCAACAGTGTGTCGGAAGATGTCAGTAAGGACGTCCACACTGGCAGCCTACACCATTTTCATATGCGTCTGGGTCACCTGGCCTACGATACCATTGAAAGGTTGGCCAGGGACCCGAGGTCTGGTATTGCCTAATGGACACGAATAGGCCGAATTGACTTACGTGCGCCGAAGGGAAGGCTACCAGAAAGGCGCAACCGAAGACAGATTCGGGTGGAAATGCACCTATTGACCGCATTGGAGGAGTGATCTGCAGTGACCTCAAAGGTCCGATCACTCCCCGCGACAGACGTGGCAACCGATACTTGGTTGTATTCGTGGATCATCATTCGAGTTACGTCAGAGTTTTTGCAGCACGCACCAAGGATTTAGCAGCGAAGATGTTTGGACACTTCATGGCTTGGTTTGAAAATGAATTTTCGTGCAGGGTGCACGTGCTGCGGACGGATGGCGGCGGAGAGTACCGAAACGTGGATCTGTTTTGTAAGCAGGCTGGTATCCGCCGTCAAGTAACGGAGCCAGCAAATCCGGCCTCGAATGGGAAGGCTGAGCGGATGAACGGGACCATTTTCAATATGGTCCGGTGCATGATTTTCGGGTCAGGCGTACCCCTCACGTATTGGTCGGAGGCGACTGAGTATGCTGCGTACATACTCAACCGTACTCCGACGAGATCAAATGTTGGGCGAATTTCGCCATTGGAAGTACTGACCGGCAAGAGGACGGCAGTAAATGATATCGTGGTTTTCGGGTCCCCGTTCATGGTTTGGAGGGACCCGAAGAAGAAGAAGAAGACGCTGGCAAAACATGCCGAGAGCGCCCTAATTCTGGGCAAGAGTGATGAAACCAAGGGTTTCAAGGTGCTGCTGATGAAGGACAGGGTGGTCGTGGTGACGTGGCACGTCACCGCGATCGAGACACTCAGTGCAGAAACAAGTGAGAAAATAATCAAGATGTTGGAAGGTGAACGCAGCCAAGAACTCGAGGAAATGTCCGAGTCGCGTTCAAGAAATGCTGGTTCGAATGCACAAAAAAAGGCGCGGAAATCAAGGAATACCGGAGGCTGCAGATGATCCGAGGCTTGCCGAGAAACCAGTACAGGGAACTACAAAGACCCGAAGGAAGACAAAGAAGACATTGAAGGGTCAAGAATATGAAGATTCACGGGCCAAGAGGGTGACACCAAGTGTAAAAATTCCCGAAAAAATTACTGGATTAAATGAAAATGTGGAAGGCGCTTTATGCGCGTATGAAGTATGTGAACCCGGTTGTGAGCCAACAGGTGGCTCGATGATACTGCCGGATCTGAAGAACTACCGTGAGGCGCCCGGTGGCCCACAATCAAGCATGTGGAGACAGGCGGAAATGGAGGAGCTTAACGCCCTCCAGGATTTGGAAACCTGGGATGTTGTTCGCCGCCCTGAGGGCAAGATACCTCTCCCGACAAAATGGGTATTATAAGACGAAAGTCTGTGCAAATAGGTCGGTAGAGAGGTACAAGGCGAGGTTGGTCGCCAGGGGCGACAAGCAAGTTTTCGGGGACGATTATTTTTTTTACATTTTCCACTGTTATGGAATTAAACAACGTAAAGTTGACTCTCGTTTTGGCGCAAGTGTGGGGGGGGTAGCGGCACGCCACGGCGATGTGCCTAGTTCCTACCCCAGCCAAGTCTGAAGAAGATGTGGATATTTACTTACAGGTGCCGCAAGACATGGAAATCTCGGTGAATACTTCGCGAAATTTTGGTGTCGATTCTCAAAGGGAGCTTGCATTGAAGCTGAGAAGAAACCTTTATGGTTTGAAGCAGGCTGGGCGCCTATGGCACCAGCGCTTATGCGAGACATTGAAGAAATTTGTTTTCACGCAGTGCGTGACCGATACGTGCATTTTTGTAAAGCACATGGACGCCGAAACGGTGGTGGTCGGCGCATATGTGGATGACCTCCTGGTTACTGGAACCAGTGAGGGGATTGTGATGGAATTTTTTGAAGATATGAAAGTATTGGAGTTGAAAGATTTGGGAAGCGTTACGAAGTTCCTGTGGATACGAATTCAAGGCAATCCAATGACTGGATACGTATTGGATCAGAAAGGAACGATTAAAGAAATCCTCAAGACAAACAATCTCGAGAAGATGAACCTAGCCCGAACTCCGGTGCTGGCGCTGGATGATGTGAAGGAGTTTCAAGAATTATTATTTCTATATCCAAAGGAGAATTTGCCGAGTGTGAAGCAGTTCCAGTCGCTTGTGGGCAGTTTGCTATGGGTTGCTCGGCGCACGCGTCCTGACATTTCGTTCGCCGTGCACCGAGCCACGCGTAAGCCCCATGCACCCATGCTGGGTGACTACAAGATTGCGAAGCGCATTTTAAATACCTCAAGGGCACGATGGATTTAAATCTGGTGCTAAAGCACGATGAAGATTTGCCCATGCCACTCCGGATCATGGTCTACAGCGATGCAGATTTCGCTGCTGACAAGACCGATCGGAAGCGCGTTTCAGCTATGGTTGTTTTTATTAATGGGATTCGCGTAAGCTGGGCTTGCAGGAAGCAGACTGCAGTTGAGCTTTCGACTGCGGAAGCAGAATTTGTTGCGGCGGCGATGACCGGCAAAGAAGCATTGGGTTTGCGACAACTGGTCGCTGAAATTGGGATGCACGCAAAGACGCCTCTGATGTTCAAGATGGATAACCAAGCCGCGATACAGCAGCTAGAGGATGAGGCAAGTGGAACAAGCTCCAAGCATGTCGATGTCAAGCTAAAGTTTCACAAGGATTATACGAAGAGGGGCATTGTTGTGGCCAACCACGTGCCAAGTGAGGATATGCTAGCTGACTTGCTGACAAAGGACTTAGGAGCGCAGAGGATCCAAGTGTTGCGTGCGGCGCTGGGCTTACAGTGATGGAGCTACAGCCTCCGGTATTCCAGGAGGAGTGTTGGAAGAGAGTGTACCCATTTTGGAGTTTGCACTCTTCCGTATAGTGGAAGCCCATTGGCTGTTGCAGGTAAGCCATACATTTTTTCATATAAAAAGCAGTTACAGCTTAAAGTTTCAGTAAGGACTGGATAGCTACTTAAGTAACTATACATAATATATTTCACTTTCCGTTTTGTGTTATAAAGCACAGTGCCAGACTGAATCTTTACAAGGGCTACGACGCTACGCACCCGTTCGACACCTTCCGCTGATCCTCCCACACTGAAACTTGGCCAGGTGGTGAGTATTGATCGCATTAAGTGTTTGCAACTTTTTTTGTGCTATTTTAACACAACTAACCACCAACAAACAAAGAACCAACAAAACAGCACAAAACCCGCAGCATCCGAACACACCAACCACAGTTTGACAGCAGAGCCCAAAGATGTCAAGGGCTGGAGCACAGCACACAACCATGCCGGACAAGGTCCGAATTGCCTTGTGTGAGCACAAGCAGAAGAACCCTTCGCTCACGCAGAAAGAGCTGATTGCTTGGGTGGAGACCAATTGTAATGGGGTGCCATTACATAATTGATATTCAACTTAGAATATCACAGTTGAATTTCAGACGCGTTGTCTGAAATTCAAATAAGAGATTATAAGTTATTATAATCTACGAAGGAAAATTCGATTCGGTATAAATACCGAATCATGCAGGTTAACTAATAGTACAGTTAGCTAAATACTTGATATTATTATAATATTTAGGAAATTACTATACTATTAGCCGCTAACCACCCATTAAATAAACACTCTTAATTTTGCGTTCTAACAAACAAGTAAATATTTATATTTACTTTTAGTATAGGATTAGTTGTCATCAACTAATCCTACCCCTCTTGTATTGCACGCTTCCTCGCACAACACAGTGTAAGCCTGTAACAGGATCAGTCCTGTTACACCTGGTAGCACTTTGTGTTCCGTCTTAACGACCACAGTTCCGTTCCTCTAGTTAACTAGCGGAGCGAAGATTAAGAGCCGCTCGGCATCATGTCGCGAGACATGACGCCTACCGAGCGAGAGAGAACGCTGGAAGTGGTGAAGAAACACTTCCCTCACTTCTCGTCGCGTAGTAAAGACGCGACGGTAGAGATCGTTCGGTCCATGGGGACCGACATCATTATCTTCCTCCCGGGTAAGACCCCGGAGAAAGCGATAGAGGTGGTGAATCGCTTTAGGCGAAACCACCTAGAAAAGCCAGCACGGCCCGCGCAAGAGGAAGCGCGGACCGCACCTGCACTTGCAACGCATAGCGTTGAAGTGGTAAAGGCGCGAGTACCGCCCTTTACCGGTGAAGGGGGCGAGCCGCTTCGTAGATGGTTCGCAGAGGTGGAAGATGCCATCTCTGCGCAAAATTTTGTTGAGTGACGAACGTCAACAGGCGTACTTCGCCACAACATGTCTGGGCGGCAGAGCCAGGGCATGGGCGATGAGTCGCAGAGCCACTGATGATTCTGCTTTCCTTACTTATAAGGAATTAAAAGCTGAGCAAAAGCTCAACTTTGAAGCTCCAGAAATGGAGCTAAGTAGTCGGCAGGAGTTCATGGAACTCTGGCAAGGTAAGCTTGACCTTCAAGCTTACGCTCAGAAGACGCAATATTTGCTGTCAAATATTGTGTATGAGCCAATACCCCTGCTATGAAGGTCACTGGCTTCATGAAGGGACTCAATGATGGTCCCGTCAAACAGAGTCTCTACCGGCACCCGCCAGAGACTTTAAGGGATGCCATTGATATGAGCATCCGTGAAGAGTTCAGCATGCGATCAGCGTGATCGCATGCTGGATACGGCCGAAGGGCTCAACAGCCCTTCGCTTTTGACATGCCGCAACAGCATGTCAACAAACAGCAGTCGGGCAGACGAAGTTCACACTTCGTCTCAAGAAACATCCACCCAGAGCATGGGCGGTGGAGGTCCAGAGCCGATGGAACTATCGGTTGCGGTTGCTTCGAACTCGAAGCAACCGAAATTTAAGAAGAATATTCGCTGCAATCGATGCGCGAAAGTGGGGCATTTTGTCCATGAGTGTATGGCACCCCGTCCGGTGCCACGCAGTTAGCGGACGGAACCGTCCGCTGCACGGCGACACCAACAGGGACATCGCCCTGTTGGTGCAAAAAACGTAAATCACCAGTAGGGGCGGGGCGCCCTACTGGGAATGTTATCCCACATGCCGACATTGGGCATGTGATGGTAATAGCCCCAGACGGGACTATGTCCTGTCAAAAGGTGCAGGGTGATGATAAGCCTCTTATCACCCTGGAGGTTAAGCCGCACGGGAGCGATGCCCCCATGCGAGCTTTGTTTGACACAGGAGCGTCAAACAATTTCGTTAGAACTCAGAGTCTAACGCTGTTGAGCTTCGTGGAGGTAAAAACCCCACGAAGTATGTTGTCAGTCCGGATGGCAAGATGTGCAACCGTGACTTTTCCAAAGCGTGTGATTAAAACCCGCTTCGAGTTGAATGAACTGTCATTCGAAGATGAATTCATCGTCCTCGATTTAGATGACAAGTTCGATGTGATACTTGGAATCCCATGGATGTCCAAGTTTAAACCTTCGATCGACTGGTTTAACCTATCGATCGACTGCGGCATACCCACAGGATCTGATCACCCTGTGTGTAATCCGGCTGTATCAGAAGATACAACCGCAGCGTCGGACAGTCTGTTGGATAGCGATGGCACCAGCAGGTCTGTTCCGACACGATCAGCGGAAGGTACCTCCGCTGGTGAGAGTCCAGAGGGACTACCACACGCAACAGAAGAGTCGTTGCGTGTTGGAGAGAAACATTCCACGGGTGATAAAGACCACCGTGAGAATGAAGTGATATCCACGGTGGGAAACACCCACCGTGAGAATGAAATAGTATCCACAGTGGGAAACACCCACTGTGCGACCGAAGGTTCCAACACGATGAAAGAATTCCGTGTTGATGAGAGTGAACTCACGATCAAGTGCAATCGCGAGCACAACTCCATGGTGGCCAGTGCCCACCACGTTGCGTTAGCCATGCACACGGGTGATAAAGACCACCGTGTCGCAGAACAGGCGGCCGATCAGACGAGCACATCTGATCGCCGGAAAATTCCATGGTAGTCAGTGGCCACCATGATGATGAGTATTCGCACACGGTGAATCGTAATCACCGTGTAGCTGTCAATCAGACTAGTGCGTCTGATTGCATGGACAGTTCCGTCGAGACGATCAACGTCTTGACTCAAACGGAGACCGGATTAGGTACCCAGTCTCTGTTGATGGAACACCCTCCGAAAGAAGGTTCGGAGGTGATGGCTCTTCCAGCGCTAAGCTGGAAGAAGTTTATGAAGAACTTGCACGATGATCAGATCGAACAGATCTGTATCATCGTTGCAACAGATGATGTATTGGATATTCGTGAACGAATATCCACATTACAAGTGGAAAACATTGGGAACGAGGTTCCCAATGATCAAACCAAAGTTCAGCGCTTTGAAGCGCAGATCTGGGAGTCGCTCAAAGCGAACTCCCCATTTTATGAGGTACTTCGGGAATACGCTGACGTATTCCCAGAAGAAGTACCTAGAGAGCTCCCTAAGAATATGGGAACTCGTCACAAAATTGAACTCGTGCCAGGCACGAAGTATTGTGTCACGCGGTAATGGCCGTTGCCGCGTGATCAAGTAAAAGCGATCGACGAGTTTTTCGAAGCTCGTCGTAAAGCAGGCCAAGTGCGGGAGTCTATCTCACCGCACTCTACCCCCACCTTTTGTGTGAAAAATTCCACAGGTGGATGGAGAATCGTTCACGCTTACAACAAGCTGAACGCAGCGACGGTAACGGCGCAGACGCCGATACCGCGAAAAGATTTCATCATTGATGGCATGTGCGGGAGCACCATCTTTAGTGCTCACGATCTAAGAGATGGATTTTATCAAATCCTAATGCGTGAGAAGGATATCCTACTCACGGCGGTAAGCACCCCAAGCGGCATGCTTTGGGAGTGGCTTGTTATGCCGCAGGGGCTTCGAAATGCCCCTGCTACGTTTAACAGATGCGTAACGCATCTATTACGCCCGGTGCGAGAATTCGCACCGAGTTATTTCGATGGCGTGTTCATTAATAGTAAGGGTGAACACAATAAAAGCAATGTAGATGTCCATAGGGAACATCTACGTCGAGTGTTAGAGCTTATCCTTACGCATAAGCTCTATTCAATCTAAAGAAGTTCACCTTTGGTGCACCTGAGATACCCGTTCTTGGATGTTTTGTGGGCAAGAACGGGGTGGACTCTGATCCAGAAAAGATCAGGGTCATCGTTGAATGGCCTACGCCAAACAACGTTAAGGAACTTCGAAAGTTCCTTGGGTTGGCAACATATTTGCACAAGTATTCGTGCAATTATGCTGGGTTAATACGACCTCGTTCTCAATTACTTAAGAAAGGTGTCGAATGGCATTGGGATACCCAATTCCAAGATGCTTTTGATGCAGTCAAGCAAAGCTTGACTGAAGCGCCTGTCTTGGCTATAGCCGATAACGAGCGTCCGTTCCACGTCGTTTGCGACGCGAGCGATTTCGCTATCGGCTGTGCTTTGATGCAGCGTGATCACGATGATCGTGATCGCGTAATCTGCTATCAATCGCGTCAGTTGCGCCCAGCCGAGCGCAACTATCCAGTGCGTGACAAGGAACTCCTTGCCATGAAGTATGCACTGGCCAAGTTTCGGATCTATCTCTTGGGAGATAGACCGTTTGTGGTTTACACGGACCATGCGTCGCTACGCAGGGCAGTGAATTCACCACACATTTCTCAAAGAATGGCTCGATGGCTGTCATTCTTTGCTGAATACAACTTTACGGTTGAATACAAACCCGGAAAGTTGAACGTGATAGCGGATGCGCTATCACGAAGGCCCGATTACGAGACGAAACCGTCCGTAATCGAAGGGGCCAGTGCAAACGCGATCCGTTGCACTGCTTTGTCGTCATCAATTATACGACAAGTACGCGAGGCGTACAAACAGACGAGGAGACACGTCTGTTGATTGATTACCTAAGTAATCAATCAAGTGAGAAGCGCGACGAACTCCCAGAGTTCCTCCGCGCTTGCGAGATTTGCCAGCGCGTTAAGCCTGCGCAGTCTGCACAGGCTCCGCTGCAATCTCTGCCGGTTCCGACAGAGTGTTGGAAGTCCATTTCAATGGACTTCGTATTCGGTCTTCCACCCGACAATAGTCGGAAGACCGGAATAGTGGTCTTTGTAGACCGTTTCAGTAAGATGGTACATCTTACTGCAGTATCAACGAACGTAACCGCCGCTCAAACAGCGCGGATATTCGTTGATACGGTATTCCGTTTGCACGGAACGCCGGAAGACATTGTCTCGGATCGAGATCCGAGATTTACCGGACGTTTCTGGCAAGAAACGTTCTCATTGCTGGGAACCCAGTTGAAGATGTCAACTACGGACCATCCGGAAACGGATGGGAAGACGGAACGGGTTACCGCGTTCTCGGAGACATGTTACGATCATACGCACATGCATTTGAACAGTGGAGTGACTATCTGCCACCCACTGAATTCGCGATTAACAACTCGGTGCATGCTTCAACTAAGCATACACCGTTCTACGTGAATGCCTTAAGGCATCCACGAACCCCATCTTTACTTGGCGGTACGCCAAATCTAAGTGGGGGAGGGACCCGCTCAAATTTTGAGCGAGTCAATGCGCAAGTTGCAACTGCAACTTGTGAACAAAACGATGGCCCTTCTACTGAAAGTACAGTAGAAGAGGAAGCAGCTTCAAATGAAACTGAAGATGTATATGATGAATATGTGTCTGCATCAATGGCTGCAGACAATGAGGACAACGCACCTACTGCTGATAAAGCAGTAGATGAATTCGTATTACAGCGCCAAGCTGTAATACGATATATAAAAGATGCACTTGCCTCTGATTTGGATAAGCAGAAGCAAAATGTAGACAAACAAGGAAGGAAGAACAAAAACTCCTTTCTGAAAGGTGAATTGGTCTTATTAAGTACTACCAATTTGCCTACACATGCAATAAGCAACTTCCCTACACAGAAGTTGCTTCCTAAGTACATTGGACATTTCAAGGTCCAGGAGATTCGGGGGAATGCCTATACCTTAGACATTCCCACAGCAATGCGGCTTCACCCAACATTCTATGTTGGGCGGATCAAGCCGTATCACTCGTCTTCGTCTTACGACGAGACGCAGAACCACGGAAGATACCGTGCTTCTCCCAAGTCTCCCAAGAGAGACTTGTAATAGGCTTCCAGCCGTTGGTGAGCAGAGCGGAGAGTCGTTACCTCCGCCTTCGACTGCTCAAGATCAGCCGTGCGCCGATAGAGCTCTTCCTTATAGCGGGAAAGCTCAATGTACAGAAGATCATTCTTCTGATGGAGGGAAGTGTGCGCCCCGAGGATGTCGCGGACATTCTCGCGAAGAGACCGATATGTCTTCACACAGTGAGACATATCGCTGCTCAAGGAGGAATAACCCTCCTCGATCTTGCGGAGCAAAGAACCATGCTCCGCAACAACAACGGCGAGGGAATTCTCAACCTCCGCCGCCCCTGATCGATAATCGGGGAAATAAGCGATACATTCTCGAGCGCTTGATCTCGAAGCGCTCGGTTACTTCGAGGAAGGAGCAGCGTCCGAGTACTTAGTACGCTGGATGGGTTACCCCCAAGAGTTCGACTCTTCGGAGCCGATTGAGGTTCTGAGGGCCGACGCCCCAGACCTTTTAATTGAGTTTGAGAACGAGTCTCAAACTCATAATGCTAAGTAGCATCAACACTAGGTGTTGATGCATCTAGGGCATCGATTAAGCCCTGAATTTCGGCGGGTACGGAAAAACCACCGTACCCCCGCAACTCCTCCTCTGAGAGACGAGGAGCGCCCTGCGGACACGGCGGTCAAACGAGGTGAGAAGGGACACCACAGTTCAACCCTTCTTTGATGCAAGCAAAATGGATGTATTCCATTTTTCCTGTTCGCTAGTGCTTTAAAAAGCGCTCGCGCATTACGTGAACTTTGTTCACGTAGTCATCAGGGCTTTTGTTGTAGTTGTCAACAAAAGCGTTTCAGCTCTGAGTCAGGTCGTCTTTATCGTCCCTGTTCCTCCTTGACCCTTTCCGGCTCGAATAATATCGAACCTGGAAAAAGAGGTCAATAAAGTACAGACGTCTATCGTCTGTACTTCGATCGAATCGACGTGACTGAATGTCTTCGCAGCCATCCAGCACGTTGATATCGAACAAAGCATATTGGCAGTCCCGCTTACGGTGACCGCCACTGTTGGGGGCAATAGCCCATCCAGGGGTCCAAAAACCCACTTTGTACGGAACATGTGGTTCCGTACGATGATACGCTTCAGAAGCGGCAGGCGCCGATTCTGTTCGAGCTCTTTTAGCAGGCGGAGCACCGCCTGCTTCAACACCACGCGCCTGGGTTAAATCACCCCGACGTGGAGAAGTACTTGTTCCAGGTGGGGATCTGCGTTCCCGCAACCACCTGTGATAATCATTGTCGCTGTCATAGCTGACAGCGACACCAGAGTCATCATCGCTGTTAGGCGATGAGCACCTAGCGAGTTTCGACTCGCTAGATCCTTTCGCGGGGACAGTTGTGCCCCGATCACTTTATTCGGAGTCAGAACTGTCTCCGGACATGGAAGAACCCTTCCTGGCAACACACCATTCGGGGGTTGTCATCGTGCGAGATATTGCATTAGCAACATCTCCCTGTTTCTTGCCAGATGCCTCCTTAGCAGAATCTGTGGTCGAAGACAGTACGTCTTCCGACCTTTGAGTAGTTGACGCCGCTAATGCAGCGTCACTGTTGTCACTCAACACCTCAGCACCTAGTGCTGAGGCGGAGGAAGAAGCTCCTTCGATGTTTTCAGCAGCGCTCTTTAGAGCGCCGCCGCGTGTTTCGACCATCGAGTCGATGGTCAATTCGTTGGTGAATGAGAAATTCCGACCTACAAGTGCCACCTATGATTGGCCAAAATAATAATTATTATTGGCCAACCAACTTAAGTGGGGGGTGATGTAATGGGGTTCCATTACATAATTGATATTCAAGTTAGAATATCACAGTTAAATTCAGACGCTTTGTCTGAAATTTAAATAAGAGATTATAAGTTATTATAATCTACGAAGGAAAAGTAGATTCGGTATAAATACCGAATCTTGCAGGTTAACTAATAGTACAGTTAGTTTAAGACTTGATATTATTATATTAGTTAGGTAATTACTATACTATTAGCCGCTAACCACCCATTAATAAACACTCTTAATTTTGCGTTCTAAACAACAAGTGAATATTTATATATTTACTTTTAGTATGTGATTAGTTGTCATCAACTAATCCTACCCCTCTTGTATTGCGCGCTTCCTCGCACAACACAGTGTAAGCCTGTAACAGGATCAATGGTGTTACACCAATCACCACCTCAAAATCAGCCAAGCAACGGTCTCCAACACGCTCAAACATTCGGGCGAGATCCTACAAAAGGCGTCCAACATCAATCTTGAGCAGAAGCGGCAAAATACCGTAAAGTATCCTGAGATGGAGAAGGCGCTTTTTGAATGGCTTACGGCTCATGAGGATCAGGTGAACATGAGCGGGCGATCTTCTGAAAGAAAGCGCTAGCAATATCCTTGATCGTCTTTACCCATGTCACGAGAAATTCGAGTTCTCAAACGGCTGGCTTGAATCATTCAAGACACGTCACGGCATTCGGTCCGTCCGTCGCTTTGGAGAGAGTGGTTCCGTCAACAAACAACTCATCGAGGATGAGCGCCCAAATATACGTGAGGTGCTCGACAAGTATGCACTCAGTGACATCTACAACATGGATGAGACGGGCCGGTTCTACAGGATGCAGGTTTGTTAAACATTGCCATTCAATTCAATTGTGATAAAAATTTCTCTAAGCATGTCACGTTTCAGGCAGATCACTCGCTTGCAACCAATCAGCTTGAAGGGCGCAAGCAGCACAAGGAACGGCTGGCTCTTGCTGTTTGCTGCAATGCCGATGGTTCAGACAAGTTTCCCCTTTGGATCATTGGGAAGTCAAGGACCCCACGCTGCTTCAAGAACATCAATCTGAACAATCGGTTGCGTGTACCGCAACAATTTAAAGGCTTGGATGACGCAAATTATTTTTCTTGAGTGGCTCAAATCGTTTGATCTTCGAATGGCTGACAGAAAAGTTCTTTTGATTCTTGACAATTGCGGTGCACATGTTCCTCTTGACGACATTCCGGCCCGCATTCAGCTCCGGAACACTACTGTGTTCTACCTGCCACCAAACAGCACATCAAAGCTGCAGCCCTGCGATGCTGGGATTATCCGGAGCCTCAAGGCCTACTACCTCCGCGCTTTCAACCGCCTTCTACTGCATCGTGTGGAGGACAAACTTCCTGATCCTGAGAAGATCGACATTCTTGAGGCAATCAGGATTGCAGTCCCCGCGTGGAAGAACGAGGTGAAGGCAGAGACCACTGCAAACTGTTTCCTCCACTGCCAGATTCGCAGCACGGCACCGGAGTATCAGCAGCCAGTTTTGGCAGAGGAGGAGATTCTCGACCAGGAGGTTGTGGCCGAGCTGGAGTCACAGATTCGCCGCTTCCGCTACGCCAATCCCATGGATGTGCGTAACCTCCTCAACTACAGCGAGGAGGATGCTGTCACCTACGCACCTACCTTGGACGAGGTGATTCAGGATCACTTGGTGCCGGAACCCGTGGAAGTACAGGCCGATGACGATGAAAGCCAAGAGGTCGCCATTGTTTCGGTATCCGAGGCACAGGCAATGATACGTTCACTGAAAACATTCTGGCTGCAGCAATCTGACGTGAACGAGCTCTTCATGACGGCCCTCCAACGCATGAAGAACAAGGATGCAGCCATAAAGACCAGCCAGATGAAGCAGAAGGGCATACGTGACTTTTTTGAGCGTGTTTGAATAGCGACATATAGGGCCAGGTATATAGGATATTTTTTTACATAAGTTGTGGGACTGAGAAAATTGATCAAATATCACGTTACGGAGGTTTATTAATTCCAATATGGAAACGAGCTCGGGACCGGCAAGAAATATTTGTTTGCGGAGGTTATTAGTTTAGCCAGTATCAATTTAGACAGGTTCTACTGTAGAAGGTTAGTAGGTATGTGACACGGTTCATGATGTCCTTGCAAACTGGGTCCGGTAAATACATTAGTAATTTATTTAAGGAGAGGGGCTGGGTCCCCCCCCCGTTTCATGGGAGGGGGGGGGCTGTGTGACCGTAGTATAGGGGGGGGGGGACCGGAGGCTCTCCCTTTCTTTATCATACTTAAGTGCCGTTATCGTGGATATGCGCACTTGTGTTTGTGACGCGGAGTTGCGCACCGTGCAACATAAAAATTGCACGTATTGGCTGAGACCGTCTACCATTGTGAAACGGATGCCTCCAAATTTTTTTCTAAGTGCTCCCGCCTTTAGAGAACGTTACGGCGGAAAAAAATGGATTCGTTTCACGGCGCTCCAACGATCTCTTGCTAGCACTCGTCGAGTAGTGTAGACATAGAGAAACAAACATGGTTCATCTAGAAGGCAATGGCTCCCTGCCACGTGGAATGCATGACCCAGTGGCTTGTGTTTCAGTACAGACAATACGTCAAAGTCGCAACGAAACACAATGTGGTCCACCAACTTGCTGCGTGCACGTACATGGCCACGGGTGACTTGGACACTTGTGGACGAGCTCGAACCCGCTTGAAATCCACTCGATCCAACTTTCTGCTCGAGGGAAAAACACATTCGTACACGCAACTGCGTCGGTGGGGATCGACGCTGGATGTCTGAAACCCACGATGGGGTCTGCTCATGGAATCGACAATCACAAGGCAAGCGTTGCTTCGAGCATGGCGTCCAGAGACAGTCGACGAGGTCCCCGATGAGTTGAAGATCGTAGACACTCAGCGTGCGGTTCGTGGACGAGTCGATTCCAGCGCGCAAGCATGCGTCAACCAGTCGCGTTATCCTCGCACAAGAAGAAGATGCTCAACGTACGTTGGTGCCGATCAAGTTGGCAGCGAGCGTTGTGGAACCTACCGGCACTGCCACGTTGGGAGCATGGAGAGGACCGTTGAGAAGCTACAAGTCTGCGAGTTGCGATTCCTTGCGTGCCGCGTTTACCATCTCTCGGAACAGGTTGATAAGCTCAAGTCCCCATCTCGCTGGAACCGATTTCATCGCGAGAAGACACAGTGGGTGTGACCTTGGCCCTCGGAGCAAGCAGACTCACTACTACGCTCCACACGGCATCAAAGTCTCGAGCGCTCGCCATGCACGCAGCTTCATTTTCCGGTGGTGCTCTTGATGGATCTCAGTACGAAAGGTAGCGAGTACTTTAGGCATGGATATTGTAGGACCAATTCAGTCTCCTGCCCCCGTGCGCCTCACGTGTCTTTTGTCGAAACACACGTGCCACTCGTGTTTGTAATGCACGGCAAATCGCTTGCAAATCGCTTGCGACTTGCCGTGCAATTGTTCGGTGGGGTGGGGGAAGACGACGTTCGTACGTTCGTTCGTCCTCCTCTCACACGAATCTGATCATAGGTACGGAGAGATCCGATCCGTTTTCCACTGGTTCTTTCTGCTCGACGATCAACGCACGTCTTGGTCCCTGTAAGCACTTTGGTCGCCATTAAGCAATGAACTCCCATCCTACGCGACTATCCCACTGGCCCATCTGGCTCGAGTTTACTTGTGTGGTAGCAGTCGCACAGCATGGATAGTCGACAAAGCGGGCGCGCTTTCGGACACAAGCTCGAGGCACGGGCGCCGCTCGCATGTCCATGCATTGCAAAGCCACTCGCGGACTCTACGAACGAGGGAGAAGACCGTCTTTGGACTCGTACCAACCAGATCCATGGGCCCACGAAAACGACCGTCCGTGGCCTGCATGGTCGAAACGAGCACAAGATCGAGAAGAGGCTCGAGTTCCGTGGCGCTCATGGACACCAGTCGCAGCTATGAGAGTGAACATCCTAGCGCATCGTTTGACTGTGAAGATGACGACATGTCGTGGATGAAGCACGCGTCGCGCTCGAGTTCCGTGCGTCGACGGTTCCCGACCGTTGCCTCGATGAAAGAGTGGACGCGATCGAATGACCAACGGTTGCATGAACTCGCGGCGGCCGGTGCGTCGAGTGTCCATTGGAGTAAACTCGAGACCGAGTTAGCTGCCGCTTGGCTCTGTGGCGGCAAACATGGCAACGGCTGGAAGCGCAAGAAACAGCCACGCAGTCATGGGAACCACCCGCATGCCTTGAAACTGTATACTCGCGTCACGAGCCATGACCAGCGCCATGGAACACGATGGGGACCGAAAGGGTTTGCCGTCTTAGCCGAAGGCTCGTTCCCGTGCACGGTGCAAGAGTTGCGTCTTGTCTTTCGTGTCACGTCGACGACCAAGTTTTGTGAACTCATGCGGTGTATGCACGGACGAGAGTTTGTCAAGGGGGACATCGTGCGGACGATCCCACTCCAACGCGAAGCCGAGCCTGCGGCCAAAGCGTTGGAAAGTCGCGAGTTTTCAGTCAAGACCGTCACATTTGAAAAACGCGCGCGCTTTGTCTTTTCGAAACACGAGTCGTGGTGTTTCTTGGACTTGTTGCATCCTCGCGATCGAGGGAAAGAAGATCAGTGTGTTCGACGCACGGCGTCCTCGACCGCAAGTGCGCTGGGGACATCGTGTGCACCCGCGTTTATTCGAACGCTCGTGTCGATTGCACGATCGAGTGTGACCTTGCATGCTCCCACTGAGTCCCAAACCGCGTCGTCGCTCGTTCCGAATGTCGTGATTAATTACATGTTCGAAGGAGATCGAAGTGGACGCTCGACGCGCGTGATTTTCCATGGCGAGTACGTACAATCGACTGAGCACGAGGGCCTCAAACGGACTGGACAGGAACGACGTCTCGCCCATCTTTGGATCCTTCGTCTTGCCACTACTTGTCATCGCCTTGTCTCGATTGTCCGACGCCGTCGTCTTGGAATGCAAGTGATCATCCACAGCACGCAGTTCTCCCTTGAACCGAAAGCCAATGCTCCTCCTTGTGCTTGCTGTGATCGGTCGTTTTCCATGTTTCCCCTGAAGCGAACACGAAAGCAATTGTGCTGTTTGTGTGGCTTCTTTGTCTGCGATCGATGCGCGCAGGTCCAAGAGCGCGAACATCAGGCGCGAGGTGATTCGTTTCCGCAGATTCAGCATGTACGAACGTGTAAACGCTGCCTTGTGCGAGTCAACCAAGCTCGCTACACGGCCGTCACGGAAGAGGATTTGCGTCCGGCCCGTGTGATCGGTGACGGCGAGGAGTCAGCTGACTATGCTCACAGTACTCCAGGTGGGAGTCTGAGTTCCACACGTCACTGTCATCTGTTCAAGACCCGCTCAGCTTCTCTGAATGACTTGCTCCTGGACACGCTAGCCGAAGCAACGAGTGGGAAACCTGCACAAAAGAGACACAAAGCCTTTGTGTTAAATGTCCTCAAGGATCTTGTCGATGAAGAACGTGCGCGAAGACGAGCAAATGCTGTTAAGATCTCAGTCGACGCCGAGTTGCCACTGCTAGGAGACCACAAGCAAGAAAGTCAAGATCAACTAGAGTTGGATGAGATGCAACAGCTGGAGGGTATGTGGGATGAAGGTCCTGGATGGAGAGATGAGTATCCCTTAGCCAATTCGGACTCGAGGAACTACCAGATTGTGTTCCCCGACGACGAGATGCAAGCTATTATCCCTCCGATTCCATCTAATGAGCACAAACGACTCCAACTTATTCATGAGATGCAACTGAATCAGCTAGGCGACGTGCCGGAATTGGGCATCATCTGCTTCCTCGCTTCCAAGGAACTAAAGTGCGGTCTGAGCGTGATCACCATCGTTGATGAGACACAGGTGCATGTGCTCGCCTCCACGCATCCGGCAATACCTAGCGGTGAATCGATTCCTAGAGAGCAAGGCTTTTGTGCTCAAACCATCCTGGACAACAAGCCTCTGGTATCTCGCCATGTACAGGCAGATGTACGCTTTAGTGCTATCGAGGGGGCTCGCAAGCTGAATATTAATTTTTACTGTGGATTCCCTGTGATGGGGTCCGACGGGAAGACCGTTATCGGTTCCTTGTGTTGTGCTGACCGACAAGCTCGTAACTTGACACAATCGCAGTATGCTGCTATGAGCAGCCTGGCTAGCACAGCATCGCGTATTGTTCAGCGTGCTGCGAACGAACGCATAGAGCGTGAAAATTCGATCGACGTGCTTGCGAAGGCTACTTTGTACAAAAAATGACAAAATTTGGAGAAGATGGTTTATGTTAGATAAAAGATCAACGCATGTACAAAATACCAGTCTCAAGCAGACGTGCGTACACCTGCGTGCGCTCAATCTAGAGAGCTCAGGTCTTTACGGAGAACTAACTCACGCGCAGCATTTAGACTCTCGCTCCACAATCTCTTTTGTTCTTCAGTGACTTCTTTGTCACCTCTAATTACTTTTGACAAGCATAAAAATGCCTGCATGACAAGCATCGCCTTTTCCGGTACAGCGTCTTTGAATGCGTTCAAAACCATTTCACCACACGACATGTCACGAGGAAAACTACCTGGAAGTCCAGTAAGCTGCTGGAAGAAAAGTTGCAACATTAATGATGCAACCAAAGCATATTGCTGGTTGCTCTCCATAGAGAGCTCCGTCTTCGTGTCTAGTTCGGCAATAGTTGCCTGTCGGTAGCCAAAAATGATTTGACGCTCCTTTTTACGATCCAATTTTCGAAGCGGCATATTCAAAGCCTCTACCAAGATTGGCACGTGAGCCATGAAGTCGTTTAATGATCGACGACCACCCGTGGCGAGCGTCCATAATCGCAACAGAGGATTGGCCGTTGATTGCGGAAGACTTGATTCGAGCATTTGTCTGTTTTCATCACTCAAGGTCTTCATAGGGCCAACGTCGGTTATCTTTTCATCTCCTGCACTCTGAGTAGGTGATGCTAAGAGTGGCATGGCCTTTAGTTCAAGATTGTTGCTTTCCGCAACATATCTGGTGACCAGAGCTGTAAGTTCCAACGCAAAAGACTCCAGCAAATGCACCTCCACAAGAGCAAGCTGTTCCATGTCCACGACATTCTTGGCGTCTACGTGCATCGATAACTTGTTAAATCCCTTTTCCAAAACAAGTAACGTTGTAAACCGTTCATCGAAACGATCTTCAAACGTCTTCCGCAGCTCGCGCAATGAAGCAGCATCTCCTCGTAAAATACTAGACAGAGCTTTAGCCAGAGCAGCCGAGTATAACTCGGTTACCTTACTTTCTATATGTGCGACCATACCATCCACAAAGTCATCGTCACCCTCAAGATCCTGGACGACAGGGAACCATGATACCAGAAGTCCAATCATCTCTTCTCTCGAAGGCACTATCGAGATTGGATGATCGTCACCAACAATTTCGCCACGCTTGGACCCACGTTTGCCCTTCTTATGCTTTCCAGACTTTCCACTACGCTCCTTACTTTCTTCCGAATTTTCGCGCTTGTTACTCCCCTTGGTACGTTTACCTTTCTTACTATGCTTCCAACCAGTATCTTCGTCATCAGAATCCTCACATTCATCACCTTTTTGTCTGCTTTCGTCATGAACGATTGGCTTAGCGCCAATGCTTTTTTGCTGAGTCGCGACACAAGTGGCCTTGACCGTAGCATCGTCACCAAACTTGTTCAAACAAGCAGCGATAAAGCCCGAGCTGACTGCATAAGAGTCTGCAATCTGGTACGCCTTGGACGCTTGTCCTGATTTTCCGGTAGGTAAAGACATGCCTAGCAACAAGGCGACATCCCCCGCCGAGAGAGCGCTAGGCAGCAGCGAACGTACATCCACCAACGAATTGTCATTCACCGCCGTCTCGACAGCCCCTTCAAGCTGCAGCTGCAGGGATCGACTGACAACGCTTTTCTGAAGCTGCACTGCATCTGGAAACCTTTTTTTCAAAAAGTCGTAGGGTCGACCAACGTGCAATTCTCGGGCTCGAGAATGCTCCAAGTAGCCATTCTGCTCGAAGAAAGAATACATGTTTTCTCGCTGGGCCGCCATGAAGACAAAAGGAATATACTCGCGTCCTTTGAGCATTCCCATTAACACTTTGGTCTGGATTAATTCGGTCAGCGCTTCAGTGGCCACGGCTTCATCAAACCCAAATGATCGGACGACTTCAGGGATAAAAACGGGTCGTGTGACACCGGCAAAGACTCCTCGAACACGTGCCTTCTGTGTCATGACGTACGAATCCGTGTAAAGCACGTTCTCCCGCTCCCTCGCCTTTAAGATACTACCAAGTCTCGTCCGCACGACATCCTGCATATAGTCGACCGCAAAGCCATACTGTTGAGCAAGAGTTCCAATGGACGTCGTGCCACTTTCCTGTAGCACTAAGTTCGTGTCCTCCATAATTCCGTCCAAATACCCACTCGTGAGCACCTCCTCGCCATTGTTCACGACGTGATACGAGTCCTTATGCCCTCTGCTGCCTTTGCAGAGCACCATCACTTGCTTTTCCACGTGTGTGCGGTCAACTTCGATGAGATTTTCGAGTTCCGTGAGGCTCAGACGCCCTCCATGGAGCACTACATAGTCGGCAATTTCCCGCTTGACCTGCAGCGGCGTTAAAAACTGCTTCCCTGTGCGCGTGTGGATCACCTGGACCTTGCCAAGTTCCTGAAGCTTGAGCAAGAGGTCGATGACGTTGTGGTTCGAGAGCTTCAGGGCCGCATCCTGCTGCTGAACGGCGGCAAGTTGCTGCTGGAGTAGCGCAATCTCGTCCATATTCAGACCCGAGCTGTTTGCATAATGCGGTTGTCACTCGTACGAGGTGAAACCTATGTCAGTAATTTGAAACGCTCCAGATGGAGGTACGTCTTGAGATCGCCGAGGAGGCGCTCAAAGTATTCGTTGCCGCGCTGCAATGTCTTGCGCAAATTGGCAAGGAAATGTCCATGGAATGTGAACCAGATGCCCGTCGACTCACGCTTCGCACGCTGAATGATGCGCGCTCTGCTTCGGGCCAAGTGGTGCTCGACCGCACGTTCTTTGCCGCGTCGCACGGTACGAGCATCACGTTGCACGGCGTACAGATCTCGTCCGTCGAGACACTGAGGGCACGCTTTCATGGACGCACACCTTTTCTCAAGTGCAAAGTCTTTGTAAAGTCTTGTTGCAATGTGTTTCGCACGCTGAAGCACGTCCAAAGCGTCCAGTTGATACTGCTCGTGGACGAAACGGCACTAGAGCATGCCGATGCGAGTCAGGAAGAGCTTTCACAGAGCAGCGCGGTGGACGAAGTGGACCTAGAATGCATTGAACTGCTCTGGAAGTTGCGTTGCGACTTTGAGATTACCAAAACGCATCACATGAAGGTGCAGTCGTGTCAGATCCTGCGCGCCGTGTTCGATAAGGACACGTGTCCGAATCGATGGCGGACGCGACAGCACCACTTAAGTTCCTTATTAGCTCATATTCACCATAGCAACGAGGTAAGTGTGACCTGCTCGGCTACGCATGTCAAGATCGAGAGCTACGTTTCCCATGTGGCAGATCATAAGGCGCAGTTGCAGACCGAGACGGCAGTCGAGAGCGCGGAATTTAACGAATACATTTTGCAGCCGTCAACGAACGATTTCGACTCGTCCGCGCAGTTAATCTTCTGTATCAAGGAAATCAGGGTGAGCAAAGGGGATGCTAGCCTAGAAATCGATCAAAGGATGCTAATGGCGGCTGGTTGAGTCTCATGAAGGCATTGCTAGCGTTCTGCAAAACAAGCGACGTATTCGAGATCACCTTTTACTTTTCTACAGGCGGCAGGTCCGTGCAATTAAGTTGCTAAGGCTGTGCGTTGAGCTCTACAGTGTGATTTGTTGATGCATTCCACAGCCCCGTGTTGTTTGCGGCTGAGTCGACGTCTCTAGCTAAGTTCGCCATTGAGTTGACACTTTCCACAGTCATGACATTTCTGCCGGCGTCATCACAGGATTGCGGTGAGGAAGAAGTCAAGCTCAACACCGACGGGTAAGTGCTTTGGTGTTTTGCTACCCGCGCAACCTGACAAACAATATGGACATTTTCGCAGTAACAACGTTCCCACTCGGCAAACGATGTCGCAGTCGCAATCGTCGTCGCAGGAGAACCCTCGGTATCTGACTCATAGTAAGCGTCCGCGGGTGGATTAGTTTCAGACATGATGGGCAAGGTACACTGACAAGACAGGTGAAAGACGCAACTCATGAAGTTAATTTACCCCGACGACGACGACGACAAACCAAGGAAAATGTCGTCGATACCAGCATTCCTATGTTTCTTCGCCTACCCTACTACTCGCACTCCTGCACAAACCAACTCTCTCCTCCCAAATCCGCCTTGCCCTCCGCAACACTCTCGAACGTTGGCGACTTGTCGACAATCTCCCACTCGTCACCTTGAGGACTACTACTACCGACCTTGTCATCGCTCTTCTTGAGCTGTTTTTGGTGGGCGTCCCACTGAGTTACCACGATTTTGCGCTTGGGCGACGAGCGACGGGTAGGATCGAGAATGGTATGAGCCACGTCCTCCTCCTCGTCCTCCTCGTCGCTCTCAACGCCGTCGCTCTCACTATCAGAGAACTCGTCACTACGAGCAAGTTCACGCATCTTTTCGAGATCAAAGAAGCGCGGACGCCGCGGCGACGTGAGCGTCCGAAACGCAGGTGATAAGCGGTTAATCATTCCGCAGCCAAACGTGTTGTCAGAGGAACGCATGGAGACTGCCGCCATGATCGCTTCAAGGTCTTTCTTTAGCTATGGCTGTCAACTTGTGGAATGGTGCGGAAGGAAATGTCGTTAAAGCGAGAGGGGTGCATGAGGGCTGCGACGTGTCCGACTCTAGAAGATTCAGTCACCTTCAATATAGTAAGTATACTTGTTACCTATCATCATCTCGAAGCAAACACTCGTTTCGGTATGGGACCAGTTGGTACCAGACCATTAATCACTTGAGACTGTCCCGGCTATCGTCTGCTCGTTAAGCAACCTTTGCCAGAAACGGTGCAAAAGCTTCTACTGTGCACGAGATGGTCAATAGGTAGCCCAGGACTGTGCACATACTTAAGTAAGGTTTAAAACATTGAATACTTAATTAAGAGTTCTTAACTTCGGTCTTTTTGGCAAAAGTCCGAGTTTTTGCCCCCTACATTTCGAACGCAAGTACTTGATGTACTTACGTTACAATTAAACTTCCTGCCCTGTCAACGGCTCCGTCTGAGTGGCTTGTCCAATCCCCCACGGATACCCGTGAATGTCTAGAAGCCTGCCGCTTGTTCTCTGTTAAAAGTTTTCATAATAACGGTTTTTATTAAAGCTGGGTATGATTGATACTTTTATTAGTTATAGCAATATTCATATCGCATTTATTAGTAACCTGCCCTATGTGTTTGTACTCATTCTGAGGGTACATATGTTTTACGGGCACTTAATAAGTTGTGTGTAACACACGACAGATGGAAGTTTACCATAACTTCAACAACTTGTACATATTTTTTAGTTATGCAAAGTGTCTATTTAGTGTTATCCACTATAAGCTACTTGGTAATGATAAAAAAAGTCTGTATACTTAATTATTAAAATTAGGTAGGACTATTTCTTACTTTTTAGGTGCTAAAAATACGGTATCCGTACTCGATCCTGAATACTGCCTATTTTTTCACTGAAAAGTAATGTAGGCAACACAACAGCTGTTGGAGGTATAGTATACCTTCAACTGCTTATGCATATGCATGTTAGGCTAGCTAATCCCTTCTCAATACACATTCCATTGAACAAGTCCCTGGTTCAATCTACTTCGTCAAACGCATTATAATCTCTACGGGTGTCATTCTCGCAACCTAGCTGTAATTGGTTGCTGAGATATTGACTTGAGACGATTTGGTAATATTGCTGTTATTATTCGACATCTACGACACCAAGTTTCCTACACTACTGTGCTACGATGAATGGAAACACCTTTCAACAGGTTATGAGCTCAAAGGGTCATGATGTTTCGAGCGACGACGGATCCCTGGAGGAGAAGACGGCGGTGATGGGCGCTGAAGCGATGAAGATACTGGAAATGTTCCAGAAGTTGTGTGACCGGATGGATAAGCTCGAGGCTACCAGGGTCCAACCAGAGACAAACAACTTTGGGTTCAACAACTCAATGCGTCTTGGTACGTGTATGCGGATGGAGTCGCTGGAAAGAACTCCCGAGAAGAAACCCGAGGTGCATCCAAATGTTCACCATAATACTTTTGGTATGGGTGCACCGATGGAAAATCGTCCCCCGGTGTACAAGACCCTTCCGCAAAAGAGTGCAAGCTCTCATCAAGATATTTATTTGATGATACCGAGGTGTACCACGGACTTGGAGCGGGTTTCAACTGGGGAACAAGATTCATCCGGCAGGTTTCTATAGCCAAATCTGCCTGCGGTTACTATTGGAGCAAGGACATCAAGGTGGATTCGCTAGGCCACTACTCGGTGGTACCGCAGAGAAGTACTACAACAGAACGGTCGACACATGGTGGAACGAATCGCCCACTCTAGTGAACGTGATGAATAATATGCTCAATGCATTTCATACAACCATCACCTCTGCACAGGCGATGAAATTGTTGACCAGTCGGAAGAGCCCCAATCGTTCGTGGAACGAACATTTTCTGTACTTGGTGCAGATATCCGAGGCAGTTGGCGGCAGTTGGCGGCAGTTGGCGGCAGTGAGCCGCTCGTATTGGACAATGTGGTCCATTATGCGTCACCGGATTTGAAGAAAGTTTTGATGGCTAAGCACGACCATACGCGGGCCGTTTTCTTCGACACGCCGAAGAGTTGACGCACTTTGCGCAATATATCGAAGGCGAAACAATAACTGTCAAGGCCTACAATCCCGACGCAGTAAATTTTGTCGAGGAGAAGAAAAAAGTGGTGAAGTGTCATGGGTGTGGCAAAGTAGGTCATATTATACCGAAATGTCCGAACAAGCGCGACAAAAAAAGGTTTATTTCTCGCTCGCTGTTTCGAATTTTGCACCCAAATCAGTTGCAAACACTTGGATTCTCTATTCTGGTGCTAGCATGCATTTGGTTAATCAGCGAAAGAATCTGCGTGATACCGAACCAGTTGACGGCACGTGTTTTCAGGCTGATGGAAAACAGCTGGAAATTACGTTTAAAGGCTGGATCTTGATAAAAGTCCGTGCCAATGGTAAACCAAAGCCTGTGTGAGTGGATAACGTGTATTACGTGTAAAACCTCGTGAAAAACATCTTGACGTATGGTCTTTTGGAGGAAAAAGGGTGTGAGATGGCCTATGTTAATGGAAACCGTGTGTTATTACATACGTCCACCCGATCTCAAATTTTTGATATCCAAAATACCAACAAGGTCTTAACGGTGAATGTCTCGGTGGTTATTGACGATGAGACTTATTTTCCGGCCGTCATGGTCATCGTTGAAGAAAATGACACCGAATCGGCCCGACAATTACATGTCCAAAAAGGGTCGTTAATTCATTTTCATACACGACTTGGACATTTAAATTACGACGCAATAAAACGTTTGGCTAAGTATGCGTCTAGTGGGACTGAATTGACAGACCACAAAAGGATGAACTGTTTGTCCTGTGCTCAGGGCAAGCAGACAAAAAATTTGAGGTCTGTCAAGGACATTGGCGCTAATTCATCGATTGATCGTATCGGTGGTGTCATATGTTCTGAAGTAAAGGTCCAATCACCCCTAAAGACCGCCTTGGAAACAGATACATGATCAACTTCGTTGATCATAAGTCTATCTATGTTCGTGTTTTTCTCGCCAAAACAAAAGATGTTGCGGCAAAGAAATTTGAACATTTCATGGCATTTTTCGAACGGCAGTTTAACTGCAAGGTTCAAATATTACGTACCAATGGTGGGTACGAATACAAGAACCTGGATAGTTTCTGCATGCAGACTGGTGTTGAGCGAAAATAAGTGAAGCAAACAACCAGTCGAGCAATGGAAAATCAGAACGCATGCACCGCACGGTAATGAACTTGGCGAGGTGCATGCTGTTCGCTAGTGGTTTGCTGCTTATTTTTTGGGGTGATGCGGTTCAATATGCTGCATATATATTGAACCGCAGCCCGAGTAATTCGAACTCTCGTCGTCAGTCACCTTCGGAGGTGCTGACAAACAAGCAACCCAACCTTGGTGAGATCGTTTCTTTCGGTTCTATCTGCACTGTGTATAGAAATCCTGGAAGGTATTAACTAGCACATTGTGCCCAGGTTGCGGTTGGGGTTGGCAAGAGCGAGGGGGTGAAGGGGTTTAAGGCTTACCTTAAGGGTGAACGTAAGATTGTTGTCACTCAAGATATAAAAAACGTTGAAACTCTGACCCCTGACCAAAACCGTACACTTCAACAAACTATGGTGGAAGATCGTCAATCGGGGGGGGGATGCGACTGCTGCTCCAACCTCCAAGAAGATGAAGGCTCACAAGAAAAAAAGTTGGCAACGCGAGCGCTGCGTTACGCGAAGTGTTTCCAAGTCCAAGCATGAAGATTCAGATACTATTGATGGAGACACGAACGAAACTCCAAATGCAGTCGAAGATGATGGGTCCGTATATTTCGTCAGTGAAATGGACCCTAAAAGGTTTAACGAGGCAATGAGGTCCCTAAACAAGGACAAGTGGACAATTGAAGTTCAGGAGGAGCAGAATGCCTTGGAGCGTAACGAAGTATGGAGCATCGTCGACAAACCTGAAGATTGCCAACCGCTTCACACCAAATGGGTGTTCAAGACGAAACTGAACCAAGATGGCGAATTGAACGGTTTAAGGCTAGACTCGTTGCATGTGGCAACGAGCAACGTTTTGGTATCGACTACACCTTAACGTTTGCCGCCGTTATCTACATGAACACCGTAAAATTGGCTTTGGATTTGGCAACCAAGTGGCAGGTGCGTGCGAGGCACGGGGACATTCCGAACGCCTATGTCAAGGCAGAGCAAAACGCACACGACATATTTCTGTTCATCCTCCAAGGCATGAATTTGCAGACAAGTGAGGACGTTCAAGGTTCTCAAGGAAGCAAGGTGTTGAAGCTCAAGAAAACGATTTACGGCCTAAACAGGCGGGACGATTATGGGACGTTTGATCCATGGAAAATTGCTGGATTTGGATTTTTCGCAGTGCTTGACGGACATGTGTCTATACGTCAAGCACTTAAATGGTTAAACCGTTATAGTAGGAATCTATGTTGATTACCTACTAGTAACTGGTACAAAGTAGGAGCTCGTAGAGCAATTCTTTCAAGATTAGAAGAGCCTCGAGATTAAAAATCTCGGTAAGGTATCAAAATTCCTCGGCAGGCGAGTGACCTTCGACAACAACTCCGGATACAAGTTGGATCAAGAGGTCAAGATCGATGCAGTCATTAAGGATTTCAAGATGGAAGATGCCAACGCAGTACTCCCTCCGATCGGCACGGGCTTCGAGAATATATCGCTTCAACCTAGAGAGCCTCTGAAAAGTACTGGTTTAACGACTATCAAGGATTTCCAGTATTTGGTTGGCAGCTTGCTCTGGATCGCTCGCTACCAATAACCGACATTGTATACGCCGTTCATAAGGCGACTCAACGTACCCGTGCTCCCACCACCGCAGACTGGCAGCTTGCGAAGAAGATTTGCGTCACCTCAAGGGTACGAAACATCTTAAGTTTTGTATGGGGCGTGGTGAGGGTGGCGAGCAACGAGTTGAGCATCAAGGCGTACAGCGATGCGGATTATGGAGGTTCCAAGAGCGACAGAAAGTCGACCTCAGATGGGCTCATCTTTCTCGATGGCTTTTTGGTAGCTTGTCTTTACAAGAAACAAGGTGCCGTCTCATTATCGACTATGGAAGAAAATTTTTGCGGCTTCGACAAATGTGGTCATGTTGTTGGGTTTTAAAGAGCTCATTGAGGAAGTGCAAGTAAAGATGAAACTACCCATGCAACTTTGCATGGATAACCAAGCAGCACGATTTTCAAGGGCGACCAAACAAGCTCCAAAATGAAGCGTGTCGACATTCGAGTCAAGTTTATTATCTATAAGCTAGAGGTTGGACTTATTGAAGCTACCTACGTTTCGACTCAATATATTCTAGCTGATGGACTTACCAAGGCTTTACCTGCATAAGGTTTGAGGAGCTACGCACCACTCTCTGCCTTCAACATGTGTGATTTTTCGAAATACAAATTGAGGATGAGTGTTAAAAATAGCCTGTATATTTAATTATTAAAATTAGGTAGGACTATTTGTTTTAGTTAGCAATCTTTATTTCTTACTTTTTAGATGCTAAAAATACGGTATCCGTACTCGATCCTGAATACTGCCTATTTTTGCACTGATAAGTAATGTAGGCAACACAACAGCTGTTGGAGGTATATTGTACCTTCAACTGCTTATGAATATGCATGTTAGGCTAGCTATCATTTCTCAACACACATTCCATTGAACAAGTCCCTGGTTCAATTTAATTCGTCAAACGCATTATAATCTCTACGGGTGTCATTCTAGCAACCTAGCTGTAATTGGTTGCTGAGATATTGACTTGAGACGATTTGGTAATATTGCTGTTATTATTCGACATCTACGACACCAAGTTTCCTACAATACTGTGCTACAATGAATGGAAACACCTTTCAACAGGTAATTCTGTAAATACATCTATATGGTTGTTCCTTTGTCTTGATCATTACTTCGCTCTACTTCATCTTTACCTGCGCCATCGATGTGGTGTGCTTGTGTTTCTTCTTTCATACACTGGAGGCAAAGTGTGAGTCGTAATCCATCTAGAAAACGGTACTCCCCATGTATTATCTCCTGTTCCGCCCATGTTCGTAGCTGGTTCCAACACGTTGTCCACGTTTGGTGAACTTGTTTCACTTCCGTTCGCTGCTCCCGTCTGAAAACCGCCAAGTTACGGTGATTCCTTAAGCATGTAATGGCAACACTGCTCAGTGTCCACCAGATTCGTTCAAATTGTCGTACCACTTCCTCACTGATCGACGACACACCCGTAAAATTCGTGTTTTCATTTCCAGTGTGACCGGTGGTGATTTACGTGCCGCCACTGCGTATACAAATTGTTGGAATTGGTCGGCTCGAATAATCTCGCCAGTCAATTTCGAGATAATATGCCGCCATAAACTGACTGATATAGGACACCCCACAAAATATGTGTGACCCCTTTCCCCGGTGCCGAGCACTCACTATCTACCAGATAATGAGCGCGGGCACCGCTGTCCATAGAAAACTTATTGAGTTGGATAGTCGCCACTCGATAGTTCACCCATAATTGGTAACCAGTCAACACATTGTGATATTCCCATAATTTCTTCGGACTCTGTTCTTGCACCGCTTATTGATACTCTCGACATTTGTCCTTCCACTTCGTCATAATTGGCCCCAACTGTCGAGATATTCCTTCATGAGAAAGCCTCTTGAATGCCCGTCGCACCTGATAAGGCATCTCGTGATAGGTGTGATTTCGCAGGGTCGCCATGGGATTCCGTGTATCGCCGGGTGTGGCAATAAAACTACCGTCTGGCCAGAGGTTGTTTCGCTCATATTATTCCATAAAATCCCATTTTTTTGTTGCTTGAAAGTCGCAACGGGCGTCCCATTTCGGTCATGTCCTGAGATGACACCATCCGCTACTTTTTTCCACGTCAGATCATTGTAACAGCTAGGTGGCTCGTACATCTGTATTGGAGTGCAATCGCCTATAAATTGAACTACTCGTACTCTTGGCGAGAAAACAATCACCCAATACATCAATTCGTATAGGAACCGTCGAACATGACTGCTCTCTCCTCGCGCCTGTACCCGCCACTCATACGTGGCTCCGGAAATGCGCCGGATCTGCATGTCCCTTATGGATCCTCGGCTTATCTTCTTATTTCTATTCAAAGCTAACATGTCCCCCTTCCCGTCTGTGATCCAAGGATAGAATAACATGTGAAATCTCCCCAGAAAGTTAACAGCGATGGCGGGAATTTCTTGTGCATTGGCTGGTCAGCTATATCAAGAGTTAGTATAATCCGGCTTCCAGCGCGTAGGCGTTTACTACAATCTGTATAACCTCTTTCCCAAAATTCCGAATTTCAATGACAGTCTCTGGACGTACCGCTGCAACTGCGCGTATTGCGCGTCATCGGGTCCCATCCTTTGTCCTAGCTCCTGTCGAATATCTATACGTTTGCCACTTGCGTTTGCGCTACCACCAAACCGCTTCCGCCGTTTGCAAGGGGTGAGATTCATGGTTTGATTACCTTCCATCAGGACCCGGCTCCAGCTCAACCACGCCTGTCGGTATACAGAAGTAGGTTCGGTAAGCCAAGAGGTTGTATCCCTTACCCGTTGCACCTGGATAGCCAGTGGGATCGCTATTAATCCCATGCCCCCTTCCCCCTTCGGCGCATATAACAGCGTTGGTGCCATCTTGACACGTACTTTGTCCCCCGCGGTAGATTTCGCCCATATAAACTGCTTCTGGATGTGGATAATTTGGTCAAGAACGTGATGAGGAGGTGGGTAAATCTTCGCCGTAAACAAGAGTGCTGGTAACGCGATGGTATTGAACAGAAGGACCCTTTCCACGACCGTCGTCCCACATTTCGTCGCTACTTGTAATCGTCGTCGAATGCTTTGTAGCCTATGTGCCCAGTTAACTTCCGATAGATCGGTCCAAACGACGTCATAACCCAAGTACTTCGTTGTTGCCGTTATTTGAAAAAGTCGAATTTCATACCAGTCCGGCAGGACGACTGCCATTTCCAGGAACAAAAAGTTGCTTTTACGCAATTGTACTTTGAGACCCGACAATTCTACAGTTCGGTTAACCAGTTGTAAAAAAACATTGTTGGTCGATCCTGCTCTCTGGATAAACACCGTAGAGTCAACAAAGGCCGAAAACTTATGGAGAGTACCTAAATTCCCCCGCACGGTCTGAGGCCTTGAATCGCTTCTTCCTCCTGAATCTCTATCGCTAAAGGTTCCACCGCTAGAATGAATAGCAACGGAGCAACCTGAGAGCGCTGACAGCCGTTGACGTATACCCGAGGTTACCGTGATCGGCTGGACAACTCTCCATTTATCCTGAACTGCGCTGTTGTTTCATGATGAAGCCGCTCCACCAGCCTAATGAAGTCTGGAGAGAACCCAAAGGCTCAATTCCATATAAATACGACCTGTCCACTGTATCATACGCTTTCCTTAAGGCGAGAAATAACACAACCGGACTGTCCTCTGGTGCCAATACAATGTCATCTAGGCCTGTTTGGAGTATTGCCTGCATCAATACCGGGCCCGATTCAATCGTCGCCCAGAGACAAACCCTTGTTGGGAGTTTCATGACATTTTGCTCTAAATCATGGCCCTATCAGCTCCCTGAGAAACTGCTGAAGCCGGGTTGCCGGTATCTTCGCAAATATCTTGTAACTTGATTGTAATAACGAAATGGGTCTGTAATCCGTCGCGTTTGCCGAATTGCCATTTTTTCAAAGAGGGATTACTATCGCTTGGAGAAAAGATGCGGGTGGCCTCTCTCCTTGAATGATCCTGTTAAACAACACGCATAAAGGTTCAACGAGGACGTTATAAAAATCCTTGTAAAATTCGTTGCCTATCCCATCGGGTACCGGTGCCTTATTTCGCGCTAACGATTTGATTGCTGCAATGATACCATCTTCATCAATTCATTGAAGAAGGAGTTCATTTTGCAGAGTCGTGACTTTCCGCCTGACTGCCTCCCGAGTAACCTATCGAGTTCAGTGTCAACTCGCTCTTGCTGGACTTGGCTATTTCGTATCCCTAACAACCTGACCAATGCTGCTGAAAACTTATCAGCAATCGAGGATGGTTGGTATCCTGTTCCATCTCTCTCGTAATCAATGCGTGTCACCGTTTGGTCTTTCTCCCATATGACTACGTGTTTGTACAACCACCGTATGTCCGAAGGCGACCGGTGCAGAGCGCGTCCTCTCTTGACTGAAAGGGTTATTTTTCGATCTACCATCCCGCTCGCTATCAACTCCTCTCTCGTTTTGCAACTTTTGCGAAGTCGTTGCCTCAAGCGGTCTGCTTTTCGTCGAAGTTGACGCTTGAGTCGCTGCCTGGTGCTATCTATCGCCAAACGTACATCTTTATTAAACAGTCCCAGGGTATCGGTTTCTGCTCCCACGTGTCCGTCACTTGCTGGATAGATTTCCTAAATGCTTCTTGCACCTGTTCGAAACTTGAACTACGGAAAGGATATGCACCAACCTGTGTACGATGTACTGTCTTACTGGTTGTAGGTGAACGTAGGTGAAGTATAATCTCTTCGTGATCTGAATGTTGTACTGGTTCCGTCGTATATAACCATTGGAACCATCCCACTACCACTCTGGAAACATAAAATCTATCTATCCGGCTAGCTTGTTCTCCCCTCCAATACGTGAAAAAAATGCCAGAGTAACCGGGATTACCTCTTCCAAAGCTGGTTATACTTACACGTGCATCTCGCAACCCAAGCAGTTCTACGATAGACGTAAGCGCTTTACTTTTAGTCTCAACTGATCTGTGGCCGCCCAACCTGTCTAAAACCGGACTTTCCACACAGTTAAAGTCACCACCGAGGATGAACAGTTGATCGGTGGTGGTAAAGGTCTTACCAAGTGTGCAAAAAAACTGTTCTCGTTCCACGTAATCGCCAGTCGGCGCGTATATGTTGACCAGTGTCCACATCCAAAAGGTTACTCCAATGTTGCGTGAACTCCAATCTTCTGCCTTCCAAGGTTGTACATCGGAAGCTATTCGGGGGTGAATAAAGTTTGCTACCCCTGCCGCTTTGTTTGGCGAAATTCTCCAGTGTGCTAGCCGACCTAGGTTGCTCTTAAAATTCTATTTCCGTTCTCATGCTTGTGTCAGTTCCTCTGCTAATTCTGCTGATTCAACGTGCGTCTATTGTAGGATAATTATATCGGGGGCCAGTCTCCGTCCCCTCCATGCCTGGATCCATTCCATTCTGCTACGTAACGGAAGTCCTCGCACATTTTGACTTATAATCCAGACGTCCTGTGGTCGACGGACAGGCTGACCTTGTATAGGTGCCATCAAGTACTCCCTTTCTTGAAGAGAACGAAAAGTTGAATAGACATCCAACATCGAGCACTCCCTCTGGACGGGATGCTAAAACCATGCCTCCTCCTGAATCCCCTTAGTAACGGCTTATGCTCCTTCCATCCGGACACTTTTATGCCTCTGTTTATGCTTCGGCCTCCCGGATGGGAACCATCTGTTCCTGAAAAACAACGCTAGGTTCAGCCATGCATTCTCCTCCCCCTCTTCGACACCTCTGACTAGCTTTCCATAGACGGAATTAGTAACAGCAAGGATACAGTTTCGTTTTGAGTAATAGGATAATCGAGTCCACCGGAAGATATTCCGCTCCCAATAACAATGCTTGTTGCTCCCCATATAGATGCGCGCATAGAACATTCCGTGCCAGAGTCTTAGTATACTTCGGAGCACATAAACGAATCAATTTGTTCTTCCATATTGAGCTCGCCGTACCTTCTTGAGAAGAACATAATGGCCGCCGTAATCTGCGGAGTTTGAACACTGGTCACACGGCTCTCCCAGTCTTGAAACTATGCCTAATCAATTCCTTTGCATATACCTCGCTTCCCTAAATCAATTACTCCATACCAGCACTGTTCACGGAAAGATGCAGTAAGATCGACCAGGACTTCTTCGTCTACGGTACAGAATCGAAGGCCCTCCTTGTACTATGCGAAATATGCGTAATGCTTGGTTCGCTTCCCACCTTGCCGCTTCCATCCACACCTTTTTTGTCGCTGTCACAAAGAGAAATCGGACTCACGTTTTATCCGTCCAGTAGTCTTGCAACTTATTATATTGTAGCACATTTTCATTATGTATTATCTATGGGAGCCGTTTTTGGTATCATTCCTCCAGCTTTCTGCTACTGCTTTTGTCTCTGGCTCCCGACTTTGAGAATGGTTATCTTCGCCTCGTTGTAGCTTATCCGGACCACTCGTCTGGGTTGGTTTTGTGTACCTCGTAGAGTTCTATATGCTAATTCTATGAGCACATATGAGCTCTGCATCAAAGGCGAAGCTGGTCACTTGGCTCCCCTGTGTCACAACCCATGTCTACATCGGGGGTGGCCGTCTTAGAAATAGTAGCTCCTCCACGGGATCCGTGGAGACATGCGACGTAGTGCGCTTCTTCAAAATAAAGAATGATCGGCATCTTTTGGTACTTGCCTTCCGGTTCACGTTGCTTCATCTCCTTGACTCATCTCACACACTCGTCCAGACCTAGAGTGTACTCACCACTGTGTTGATAGGTCAGTGCATGTATAGTTCTGGTAGCGTAACCATTTAGATACTGTCAAAACTCCTGCGCCGATACGATGGCTGACATTTTTCTGTATCCCCGTCCCAATGCTAGCAGTGTCTGTTTTCTTACTCCCGGCGGGAATTTATTGTCAAAATCAACAGTGCGCGAGCTCTACCCCCTTCTTTCACATGCTCAGTCAAGGCCTCTAATACCTTCAGAGACTGTTCTAATCCTTAACACGCCAATTCTTGGGCCACCGCGTACGCTTGACTTTTCCCAGTCGACGGAGTCCTTACTGGTGTTAATACCATTTCCCAAAAAGCCGAGGCTATTTGGTTTGTTGTCCTTTGTAGCCGGGTCCTTTGCTCTGGTATGCTATTCCAAAGCACTTACCTTCACTTTCATCTAAGGTTGCTAGCGTCGTTGTAATGGCACCATGTATCACAGTCACCTCTTCATCTAAGAAAGAGAGACCGCGTATTCCAGATCAGCAGTGGCGGGATCAACGATCCCAGGCAACACAGAGACCGGGAAGCGCCAGTAAGCGCAAAAGATCGTCAAAATCCTAAGGCTCCATCGAAGGAAATTACAGAGCTGATTCAGAGGCAAATGAACAACTACTTCGAGGGAGAACTAGGGATGCGGGAGAGGTGTGGCTGTGTCCTTTGTCTTGGAGGCTTCCCTGAAATTGGGTTCTATCTCCTTCCCTGTCTGACTCGTATGCTTTTGTTCGGACCTACGACATTTAATAAGGTTAGCGGTTACCTCTGTCCGTAGTTGATGCATGCCGGTAAAAGTCAGCGCGGGGGCTTGTATCTCTCGAATATCCGCCTTCGTGATGACTATACATCTGTCCTGCATTAACTTGGCTAGATCTGCGGTGCACGCTCGGATTTGATGATCGGGTTGACCGCAACGTGAGCATAGCTTTCGCCCCCGCATGGATGGATGCTCTACGATGAAGAGTGTTTCGCCCCAGGCGATTCTCAATACTCCTCGCATTCCTTCCGGACATCCCACCGATTCACAAAAAACACCTTGCATTCCGTCGATGTCTCCGAAAAAGGTCCCCCAGTGTCCATATTATCTAAATGAAACGGTGATAAAATGTACTGTTTTAGCAGCATGTGTACCTTGGTCATGTCCACCATCCTGGAGATATTCTGGATGATCATTGTATAAAACCATTGGAGTGTCTGTTTGGACCCATGTCCCCCACGCTGCCGACGCCATGTCTCCTCCGTATCTCCAGGATTCACGCCCTCGTCGTTGTGAACGTTTGTCAAACGGTGGTTCTTCCTCAGCAATGGTACCGTTACCCCCACATATCTTCTCGCAATCTCCCTGGTTGGAGAATAGAAATAGATAGTATGGTTAGGCTTATCATAGCTTATGGTGGTTACATGCGCCACCATCTCCCAAAATTGAGCTGACCCGTTTCTAGGTGCTGTCGCTGCGGTGGCAATACTCTCCTGAAGCTTCCGAGTACTCAGGAATGCCTCCTTTATCACCTTTTCTTCGTTCAGCCCCATCGCTAGACACCTTTCCATCTGGGCCCGTATGGTCTGCATCAACCGTAACCTATCATCCATGGTCATTATTTTAGGTAAAAACTGCGGTAAACAAGGGAAATGATCGTTCCTTCCGCTAGCCCTACAAGGATCGTCCATTTGTCCTCCGTGCCCTCGCGTAGGTCCTCTTTCATACGCCAGCTGCGCTGTTTCTCACAGATTGTGCGCAGCCGCCGTATTGTAGCCGGAGAGTACACTTGAGTGAGGAATAGAAATTGTAGCCGGGTGCGTACACGCACGGTGCGGCTAGCGCACAGAGGAAGACTTTCCTTTAAGCGGCTTTCGCCGCTACTTAGCCGATGCGCCCTTATAAAAGGGCTTAGTAGTAGAGAGCTCTCCTACTCGGGGCCAAGATTTCCGGGGTGGTTTACCGATAGCTTTCGCTAACCCCTTTTAACAAGGCTTCCCTTATAAAGGGAGGTAGCGTAAGGGAGAACTCCCTTAGGCTACAATACTCACTGCGCGCGCGACCGGGCGTGGTCGCGCGCGTAGCAGGCTTAAGTATTTTTGTAAACTGAATGTATATTTAATATATAATTAGCCTAAATTAATTTAAACTAATGTAAACTATATGTAATACTAAGTAGAACTTACTAAATTCGTACCTAGCTAAAATGTAGTATACAGCACCTGTGTACTAACACGTGGCTGGCTGCCACGCCTCCACCAAGGGATACTGCCCTGATTGGTTAAAATAACCAATGTCCAAAACCTTTCGGACCCCAACCGTAGTGTACTCACGTACACCACCTACTAAATGTGACCCGAATGTAACCCTGATACATCCTCCCCCATCAAGACTATTGCTCACGCAATAAATAAAATTTTGTTGGAGAACTCCAACTGCCAGAACCTCTGGCTGACCATGAGCACCTTTAGTGGTGCTATGGAAGAAAACTATTCCGATTAATCGGAAGTGGATGCCATTGGGGAGATCTCCCCGACGGCTGACCACTCCGACAGCGCCGAACGGCGCTGTCGGTCATCCCATCCATTCCCCACACGTGGGGAAAACGCGCTGACTCGTGCGCAACTATTACCAACCTCGGATGACATATTCGGATCGCCGAAGGCGATCACCACTACTGAGCTGGACGCAGCTCAAGAGGCTCAAAATGCCGCACAGGCATTACAAGATTCCTTGCACGCCCACATGCGCCCTCCACGGGCGGCATATCGTTTTGGAGGTTCTCGTGACCTCCCAAAGTGGGCCAATAATGAGGAAAGAAGGGTTTAGTCTTCTATACCCCTGGCCTCGCGGCTGTACAGCCGCAACACATCACACGTCGGAATCAACTCCGGGAAAAACTGCTCACGTAGAAGCAGTTCACTGCTACCGCATATCAAGAGCGCCTCGAGAAACATGCACAGGGTGCCGTTGTTGGGAACCTCCGCGAGGTTCCCCTCGTTTTACTGCAAGGAGAATATGCCAAAGAGGCAGAGCAGAAGTTCCGCGCATGGGCGGAGGGGAGAAACGTCTCCCCGAGTTTTTAAAGCTGTACCACAGCTATTCCTAACGTGACGTGCGTAAAGAGAGGGCATTGCGCTTGGCGTTTGCCAGAGCCAAAGCCATGGGGCAGTTACGTGACCCTTCTCTCATGCGCTATGCTAGCGCCCGTGCCCTCACTGCGGTGCCGGGGCACAGTGCGGGTTCCGCATCTGCCTCCGGAGGGCTCCCAACTACTGGGAGTGAAGGGGCTTACCCCGCCCCTTTGGTCGTTGACTCACAGCGGGATTCTCCCGCTCGAAAGCGTCAACGACGTCACGGCAATCCTGCCACAGGGGAGTCTCGAACTCCCACGAACTCTGTGAATGTGGGTAACCCTTCCACTTCACCAAATACTGGGTTTGACCCCGATGATGGCGTCGCGCCATCAGACGCTCCGCCCCGTCCTGCCGTCGGGCAGCCTGCCGGAAGGCCCAACAAACAAACAATATACTCTTCTAGGTCGCTGGGGCCGTGGAAGGCACCCAGTTCGCGAGCCGTGGCGGCTACAAGCGCGAACCCGAGCTGCACCCGGTCGGGCAGCCTGCCGGCCGCCCAGCCGGGTAGGCCAAACAAACGGACAGAAGCATACAGGGCTGACATCGGGGACTCCTCCCCCTTCAAGCCCTGGGCCACACACGTGGCGTCAACGTAACCCGAGGATTTACTAATCCGTTCACATTAAAACGGGGTAAACCCCGTAGATGCATGCACCGAATTGTTTATGGCAAATTCGGCCTTAGGAAGCATCTCACTCCAACTCTTGGAGCATCCGGACATAAGCTCCGGAGAATATCCTCAACAACGCGATTAACGCGTTCCGTCTTGTCCATCAATGGACTCTGGAACCGCTGCCAGGTGAGCATCTTGCTCAAACGGTCTACAAAGACCGAAATACCGGTGAAACTGGCCTCCGGAAAAACCGAAGATAAAATCCATACTAATGGATTTTCAACACGCCGTTGGATTGAATTCGCCACATTATACTTTCGGAAACCAACCAACTTGGTTTGGCCCGGGATCGAACCCGGGACCTTCCGGTCCCGTAGTGAGCAGTAAGCCACTCGACCACGGTCGGATTTGAGTAGCCGTTTGAACACGCCGTTGGACGGCTACTCTCGCCAAAGGCTCACCTTCATATTTATAGGCGGACTTGGCCCCCACGAAAAATTGGCAATGTCCAACTGTATGCTATAGGTTGACTGGGTTCACACGAACAGTTGACAATTTCCAACTGTTTCCTATAGCAGCTGAATCTGTAGAGGGTTTGACCCTCTGACACGACTCACAAGTGCGAATATACGCACAAACCCACTTGTATATTTTGGGCCACCAATACAAAGCGCTTAAAGCGCCGTAGGTCTTATCCCGACCTAAATGACCCCCGGAAGGGCGTCATGAGCCTCAAAGAAGAGGACTTTATATTTCAGTTCCTCATCATGAGGAACAACCACCCGCGGAGTGTCCTCCGCGCTCGTGCTATAATATAGCAAACCGTCACAGTACTTTTAACGGTGTAAACGAGCTTTAGCTTGACTTGACAGGGTTGGATCAGACGAGCCAAGTACCTTTCCACCCAACGCGCTGATAAGCGCCGTACACTGTGGGACTTTCTCATACGCCTGGCATATGAGATCCACCACAGATGAGGTGATGAATGTCGCGTGAGCGAGCTCGTAATCGGGACGACGCGACAACGCGTCTGCAAGTACATTCTGTTTTCCCGGTTTGTACTTTACATCAAAATTGTACTCCGCAAAGAAGGAGAGCCAACGGGCCATCCGTTGGGAGAGATGAGGCGACTTTGTCGCTGTCCGTAAGGACGCGTGGTCGGTATAAACCACAAACGGCTTTGAGCCGAGTAGGTGAACCCTAAAATTTGACAAGGGCATACTTCATTGCAAGTAGCTCCTTATCCTGAACGGGATGATTCCGTTCTGCAGCTGTAAGCTGCCTCGACTCAAACGCGATCACGCGTTCTCTTCCCGCATCGTCTGCTTGTAACAAAGCACATCCGATTGCGAAATCGGAGGCGTCGCAGACTACACTAAATGGGGTCCCAGATTCTGGGAGAGCAAGAACGGGAGCTTTTAACAAGCTCCCCTTAACCTCTTCAAAAGCGTTTTGGTGTTTGGTTTCCCAACACCAATCAACATCCTTCTTAAGAAGGTCCGTCAATGGCTTCGACATTTCAGCGTAGTTCTCGCTGTACTTGTGGAGATAATTGGCTAATCCAATCCACTTCCGTAAATCTCTAAGATTTACAGGCGAAGGCCACTCCACAATGGCTTTCACCTTCGCGGGATCCGCCGCACTCCATCCTTACCGATGAAGCATCCGAGGAAAGGAATTTCCTCAGCACCAAAGATACATTTGGATGCGTTTGCATATAACTGATGCTCTCGCATACATTCTAGCACCGCTCGAATATGTATCAGGTGCGTCTGAACATCAGACGAGTCGCCTTCCGCACGACTATGAACTAATATATCGTCCAAGTACGTCTGAGAGTACTTTCTATGAGGGCGGAAGAGTTGGGTCACCAAGCGATTAAAAATCGCTGGTTCATTCGAAAGCCCTTGTGGCATAACAAGCCACTCCCACAGCATGCCACTAGGCGTGCTGACCGCTGTAAGCGGAATATCGGATGATCGCATGAGCGCCTGATAATAACCGTCCACAGATCGAAGGCACTGTACACGGTACAGCCCGCCATATTGTTTTGGAGGACATCCTTCCGAGGAATCGGAGTCTGCATGGGTACAGTAGCTGCATTCAGCTTGTTGTACGCATGTACAATGCGCCACTTTCCGTTCGGTTTCCGAACACAAAAAGCGGGAGAAGAATGGGGAGACTTACTCTCCCGTACCATCCCTGCCTCTTCTTCCCCCTTGAAGAATGCGTCGACGACGTCGCATTGCTCCTTGGGGAGAGGCCACTGCCTAGTGACGCAGTATTTGGTTCCAGGAACCAATTCAATTTCATGTCGGACTCCCGATCCGGTGGTAACCCCATCGGCGGGTTGTCACTAATGACATCTCCAAATTCCTTCAGTAAGGAATGGTAAGGGTCCTAAGGATCCGCAAGGATCTTGAGACTGCTTCGGGTATTCAATGCCTGTTTGGTTTTCACCAAAACTGACTCGTCCATCGTGGATGAGGAGTTCAACTCCTCTTTCGGACGCAACACGACTACCTCGTCGATTTCACCTGCTCTCAAAGCAGTTCCAAATTCGTTGAAGGACATCTCCTCCAACGACAACAGTTCGCCTACCCCAGGCAACTGTTCAAGGCTTACGCCTTCAGTGACAACACTAGTCACACTATTCCGCATCCGATAGGACTGCTGACTTCCGGCCTCGGGACTCATCCCGGCACCTGGATGGGGGGAGTCAATTTCCCCATTTATTGGAAGCGCACCGCGCCTATCCACAGAGGTCTCTACCTCTACCACCGGTGACTCGCCGGTCTCACCTACAACGGCGTGGTCGGAATCAATTCCGACGTGCGAAATAGACAAACTACGGGTCTCTTCGCTTGGAAGCGCCTCGCGCTTAACCACAGGTCTCTCTACCCCTACCACTGGAGTCGCAACTTGTTAGCCTAACACGGCGTGGTCGGTAACCCCGACCTGCATAAGAGACAAACTTCGGGTCTCTTCTCGAGGAAGCGCCTCGCGCTTAACCTCAGAGGAATCCACCTCTACCACTGGCGAATCACCAGTCTCGCCTATATCGGCGTGGGGATTAACCGCCGAATCCCCCTTGTTAAGGAACTCTTCCTTAACCTCATTGGGACTGATCATTTCAGACATCTCAATCTCTGGCATCTCACGCCAGATTCGCTTTTGCGATCGAGAAAAGGCGGGTTCATGACTTTCCAATGCTTCACCCGATCGCGGGTGCGTTGAGCCAATGGACCTAGACTTCCAGTCTATCCATGGATCGTGGCGTTCCAGCCACTTCATGCCCAGAATAATTCCTAATCCAGGACTAGGCAACGTTCTTAGCTATCGAAGTCTGCAAACTTCAGCTTAAGGTCAATCGAGACCTTGGGTACAGAAACCTATACGCCCGTCGCTAGACGGGCCATGGCAACGTCACGAGAACGTGCCTCTATGGCCTCGTCATACAGGCGACTCTTCTCAACAGAAGTCCGTCTGACATAATTTTCAGACGCTCCAGAGTCTATCAAGACTCTCCAAGGCTTATAAAAGCCTTTCACGTCCGCAAGGACGACCAGCAACCCTGGCTGGTACACCAACTAGGTCTAGAAAGCACCGCTTCCCTAGGGGCCTTGTACTGTCGTCCCCTACCCTGGGGATTAACAGCACTGAGGGGTCCCCCTGTAGGGCGCCCCAACACCTACTGGGAGCCGTCGTTTCCCGACGGCTTGGGCGAGGGCCTTTTTGCCGCCCCCAGACCCTTCCAGCGACTATCTCGCTGGGGATTTTGTGGACATCTGTTCCGCAGATGATCCACGCTTCCACACAGGAAGCACCTTAGCGGCCCACGCCGCTGCAACATAGCTAAGAGCTCCGCCCCGAAGCTCTGCGAAAAAGAGTCAGAGTGACTCTTAGCGGAAGGTTTCCCCTCCACTTCGACCTGACTCAGGTCCATGGGTTCAGGACGCATCTTAGAGGAACGAAAGTTCCTCTCGGCGCTAAACGCCATCTTAAACGCCTCCCAGGGATTGGGGTCGGCTTCGGGATAGCTCCTAACGTTCTGGCCCTTCTCTCAGGCCTCCCATGAACACGGTAATGGACACATCGTCCCCGTACGCCTTCGCGTACATCCCTGCCAACAGGGTCTTAAGTTCTTCGATGTATGCTTCCACGTTCCTAGTGCCCTGACGGCACCTTAGGAACTCCAGATGATTCTGGAAAACCAGATCAGGCATTTCATACATGTCCATAAGCTTTCGCTAAAGGACTCCCCAGTTCGGTAACACGGTCTTGACCGAATCCTGACACGTAAACGCCCATGTACGGGCTTTTCCCGTAAGATGGGTCAGTGCAAGTCCCACTTGCAGGTGATCCTCGATCACGTTCGCGGTGGCGAATGAGGTTTCAACCTCTCGAAGCCACACATCAAGGTTTTCACCTTTCTCGCCGGTGAATTTCTTTATTTTAAAGGACATCGGAGGGCACCCCCCCCGTAGACGCGGGATAACTGCCGCGAAGACTCGCCTCATGGGCGATAAGTGCATTCACCCTTTCACGCAAGGCATCTAGGCCCTGCTCCACTAGATGGCGCATGCCATCCTCACCCAATATGGGTAACAGCCTTTTAAAGGCTTCCTGTTGGACGGGGGTTAGCTTACCCCAATCGTCCTGATCCATCCCTTGCAGAGGATGTTGATCACCAACACAGGTTTTGGATTGACTACAAGTGCTACCAGATGTAGCCGGGTGCATACACACACGGTGCGGCTAGCGCACAGAGGAAGACTTTCCTTTAAGCGGCTTTCGCCGCTACTTAGCCGATGCGCCCTTATAAAAGGGCTTAGTAGTAGAGAGCTCTCCTACTCGGGGCCAAGATTTCCGGGGTGGTTTACCGATAGCTTTCGCTAACCCCTTTTAACAAGGCTTCCCTTATAAAGGGAGGTAGCGTAAGGGAGAACTCCCTTAGGCTACAATACTCACTGCGCGCGCGACCGGGCGTGGTCGCGCGCGTAGCAGGCTTAAGTATTTTTGTAAACTGAATGTATATTTAATATATAATTAGCCTAAATTAATTTAAGCTAATGTAAACTATATGTAATACTAAGTAGAACTTACTAAATTCGTACCTAGCTAAAATGTAGTGTACACCACCTGTATACCAACACGTGGCTAGCTGCCACGCCTCCACCAAGGGCTCCTGCCCTGATTGGTTAAAATAACCAATGTCCAAAACCTTTCGGACCCCAACCGTAGTGTACTCACGTACATCACCTACTAAATGTGACCCAAATGTAACCCTGTTACAGAAATGGTTTATTTTCTTGTCCTTGTTTCTCCGCTGGAATCTCCTGGCCCCGAACCTTGTCCGCCCATTGCGTTAATGATGGTACCTCTGTCTTGTCTGCGATACGTATCTGGGCTTGGCCGATTTCCCGCTGTAAAAGTGTGGTTAGAGATTGCCTAGATCACCTAGATAATTCCACCGCTTTAACCACACGCAATCTCCATCGTGTCCACGGTAATTCGAACTGAACAACAATCATCTCGTACAAATGTAGGAGCTTTCGGTCTCATTAGACTTCACCTCCGGCAGTCTTTCTTCTCTGCTCGCGCAAATATAAAATGTTTCTTTTTGGTCAGTTTGTTTTGAAAATATACACAGAAAAGTTGCTGGATTAAATGCTTCCATGTTTGTAGCCGGGGGCGCCGAACGGGTGCCTCCAGCAATCCGTATTCAAGGGTGGCCGACACCTGGTGCGCATCCACCCGTGGTTTCTTATGTTCCGTCGCCGGTGTTCCTGCAGGTTCCGCTTCTCGAACCCCGGAGACTGGACTGTGGTTGTGTTCTCCACCTAAGTCCGATCCCTCTGAATCTGATTCAGAAATTTGGCTTTCTGGAATGATCTCATCTGTGGGCTGTATATCGTCTCTCTGCCGTCCCCCTCCTACAGCCCTTATTAATTTGGCCGCCCCATGTTAGTCTGGCCGGGAATCGTTCCTCCCGGCCCTGGGTCATGCCCCTGCATGTCGTCGATCTTCTGGGTTAGACCCAGTCTCCTTGCTCACTCTTGTCCTGATCCAACCAACTTCGGCAGCGTTGGTGGGGCTTTTGTTGCAAAATCGGGACTATCTGGTACATATTTCATCATGTTTGGCTAGCTAAACACTTCTCAATAAACATTCCATTGAAAAAGTCCCTGGTTTGGTTATTTTCTTCTTCTCTTTACGAACTGTCTACGGGTGTAATTTTCACTTCGAACGGACACTCGGTTGTTGAGATATTGACTTAAGTTACTTTCGTTATATTTGGAGTTATTATCTGGCATCTACGACTCAAGTTTTCAACTATCTGTGCAAGCATAAATACCGACAACTTGCGACACTATCTCTCGTGCTTTCCCTGTCATCTCCATGTCCCTGAACGACTACATGTTCGAGGATAATCCATGCTGATGCTGATAAGCAGGCGTGTACTTGAATATCTCCCCTTGAATAACTCCTTTCCTAACTTTTACCCACTAAATTTAAGCAGATGTGACAGCGTCCAGTATAATTTCAATTTCCGGATTTCCGAGGCTTCGCCGCTATTAGCCAACGGAATTTTTTTGCTCGTGTATGACCTTACAAACCTCTTAGTTAAACCCTTTATTCAAATTCGGTTTCTCCTGTTATCCTTCCAACGTTGAACACGGGACCCGATCATACTTCTTCGGTGACAATTTTGCTAACGAATTCTACAAAATCCACGGGTTACCGCTCCACTGGAACGTACCCGAGAAGACATCTAGCTCTGCTGTGCATTTTGAAAGGGTGTATTCGTGACAATGCAAACGCGTGTAATACACACACGCTTTCAACTGGACGAAACTGTCAATCGAGGAGGATTGATACATCGTGCATAAACTTGAAGAGAAGCTCAATGTTATCTTTGGCATCCCCTGAATGTCCATGTCCAAGCATCAACCAAACCTGGACTGGTATACCCTGTTGATCGTATGTTTCGAAAAGATAGGTTGGTTATATCCAATGGCTTTCGTTTCATTCCCGCTCTTTATAAGCTGAAGGCGAGATCAAACGTTCTATATCCTTTAAATTAACCCAGCCAGAGGTCCCAAGTTTCTCCATTAGTTATACCGGTCCCCGGATTCAATTAGCACAAATCGTGTTCATCACGACAGGTAAAGAAATTAGCCCTAGGCTTCCAGCCACTTTTGTCATAATAGTAGCAGCGGTAATAGCTTATGGGATAAAGCTCTCGTACCATATTCCCCTTCCAGATGAACCGCTTTTGTAAACGCACGAAGTCTTTTAACATTTCCGCTGTCTGGAAAATCATCTATCCGTGAAAATAATGGCCAGGACTACTCTGACATTGAACAATTGGACTCGTTCTCTCACCGACACACGCACTTTGCTGCAGTTACCACTCGTCGCTGAGTTGCCCCTGTCGTACCGCCCAGTTCTTTTGGTCCATCACGGATCGTACTGTATGTATCTGGCAGTATTTCCCCGTTCTAACCCTGCTGTGTGGTGTGGTCCACTTTGGAATTTTTTCATACTCATTCGACCGACCAAGACGACTTACTATCGGACGGGTGGTCTGTTCGTCGGCTTCTGAACCAGGCTAGGCATTACGTTGCAGACTGGCTTGATCACCGCGACCATCACCTTGCTCGGGTCACCTCGATAATCCAAGCTGATAACCTTCCGACCTTGTGTACCTGAGTTTGGGCGGTTACGCCTCCCTTGACGTGTTGGTGGACGTTAGGGTGATTTCGTCACGTTATACTTTCTGAAAACCAATCAACTTTGGTTTGGCCCGGGATCGAACCTGGGACCTTTCGGTTCCGCAGTGAGTAGTGAACTACTCGACCACGGTCGGATTCTTGGTGGAGATAGGGATAGCCTCTTGGCGGAATTCTTCACCGGGAGTGGGCAGTGGTTATACTCGAGGATGCCGACCGAAAAATATCAATCGGTCAGGTCAGCAAAAAAGGGACTTCTCCAATCACCGTAAACTACGCAAAAACTTCGGAAATGTTTTCATGTCCTTCATCAGCTGCTAAAAATTCACCTTCCCACCAAAAACAGCAGAACTAAATTCCAAACACGGGCGAGTTGTACGGGTATATTTTTCTTTAGTAATTACCGTTGGGGAGACTTTCAGCAGCCCAATACTATATGCCCCGGAATAAAGTAAGCTAGAGGGATAATGTTAACCCTCTGCCGGTGAAACCAATGGCGTGAAGATGCACTCCGACTTGCGTGCTTAAAGGAGATCAAATAATTAAGATATTTTCCCTAGAATCCAGTACGTCCAGTGTGCACCACACAAAATCATGTGATATACCTGAAAACTGTTAATCCTAAATTTTATCATATGATTGGTCATTTTATTACCTTCCGTAAAAACGGTGACGCATTTGAATGCTCAATCAGGGCCCCTTGTGCCAGCCGAATGTTGGAAGAGTGTGTAGCCATTTTTGGTTTTGCACTCTTCCGGAATGGTGGAATCCCATTGGCTGTTTGGATTGGTATACATTTTTCATGTTTACGGCGGTTACTGATTTAAGTCGCGTTAGGTACCGGATAGCTACTTAAGTAACCTTAAATAATATACTTACTTTTCCTTTTGCTTTTATATAGTGAGTACGCATACTGAACTCTTCTACGGCTACAGCGCGCGCGCACCAGTTTGACACCTTCCACTGATCCTCCCACGCTGAAACTTTATCAGCAGGTGAGTCTTGATCGTGCGAAGTGAACGCAACGTTTTCTGTGCCATTTTAACAGGTTATGAGCCCAAGTTGTGCCAAGTAGTCAAGTGAATTGTTCTTGGTTTTTCAAGTGTACTTACGTGGATTTTTTCGTGGTTACGTTACGTGGATCTGGTGGAAAGTCCCCTGTCGACAGGGCCAGTTGAATTACGTGACTGATTGAAGTGTTTGAAATTGATTGGAGATGGTTGGCTCCGATGGAGACAATGTGCCCTCCGCCAGTGATTTTAAGGCGTTGGTGCAGAGTCTGAAGGAAGTGGTGACCCGCCTGACTGCTATTGAGGATGTACAGGCCCGGCAGTCACTTCCGAGTGTGTCCTCCGGGTCCAGGAAAGGGTCACCAGTACGGGTGCAGGACGCCGGGTTCAGGGACAGCCTACAAAACTACCGTCCGTTCGGCCATCAGATGACTCTGAACGACTTGGCCGAGGACGAAGAGGTGGAGGTCGGTGCTAGGCCACACCCGCAAGTGAACGCAGCACCTCGCGGAGTGCCGGTCGGCATGCAAGGTGTGGGCGGGGCTGGTGCACCCATAGGGCAAGCAAATATGCCGGTGCACCAAGCCGGGTACAAAATACCCAAACTAAGTATTGAGAAGTTTTCGGGGCGCGAGGTGTATCCCGGCCTCGGTGCAGGGTACCGCCAATGGGCGTACCTGTTCATGGAAGCGGTTGAAATTGGCGAGTTGACGTCCGGCTTTCAATGGAGCGAGCGACTCAAGGTCAACAAATTTGGCGAACATCTTGAAGGCACTGCCGCGGAATATTTTCGCTCGAACATTGGTTCGTGGTGGCAGGTGCGGCCGCAGCTGACTTACGTCATGGAGCAGATGTGGTTGGGATTCAAGGTTAACATATCCCACCACCAAGCTGCGGCCTGGTTTGCTACGGAAAAGGATGCGAGACGCTCCTGGACCGAACATTATCTATACCTAGTAGCTCTGGCTCGCGAAAGCGGGTCGAGCGAAAAGTTAATTGTTGAAAATATCGTCAAGTTCGCTGCGCCCCGATTGAAGGTGATGCTGATGGCCAGGTATGATCCTGGCAGACAGGACTACCTGGGCCACGCTCAAGAACTGATCGCCTGGGCGCAGGAACTGGAAGATGATGCGTTCAAGGGCAGACAGGCCGTTAAGTTGCAGGCGCATGCCGCAACATCGGTTAAGGGTCGCCGGGCATGCTATACATGCGGTGACGAGGGGCATATACAAAAGTATTGCCCCGAAAAGCGTCGCAAAGGTGACGGAAATGGGAACCAAGCGATGAAGCGTGGCGGAAACGACAAGGCGTCGAAGCGTTTCGTGTTATCTACTGTGGATTCCAGCATCGACGCGGATATTAATGCATGTGGAACCGATGACGATAACGAGAATATTATGATCATTGACAGCGGTGCGAGCAGGCACCTGGTTTCAAATGTTGATTTGCTAGATGATGCAAAGGAGTGCGGTCCTAGTGACACGTTCACATTGCCTAATGGTGGCACCCTGAAAGCTGCTATGGTCGGCAGCCTTACGCTGCGGGCGTGCGATGCAAGTGAAACGGTCGTTGTTTTGACCGAAGTATACTTCGCACCGAAACTCGCGAAAAATCTGATATCGCTTGGTAGATTACGCGAAAAGGGCTGTGCAATTGTCGACGACGGTCACAAGCTGCGTGTTATGGTCAAAGGACAGAAGTTGTTCGATGTGGTGACGCACGGGTCAGTTTTTGTGGCAAGATTGAAGGCCGAAAAAACAGATGGAATTTCAAAAAGTTTTGAAAGCATGGTTGTAAACAGTGTGCTGGAGGATGTGGATTCCGACGCACACACTGGGAGTCTGCATCACTTCCACGTGCGGCTGGGTCACCTGGCCTACGACACTGTCGAAAGGCTGGCGAAAGACCCCAGGTCAGGCATCGTGCTCAACGACATGAGCAGGCCGAATTGCCTGACCTGTGCTGAAGGCAAGGGCACAAGGAAAGCGCAACCGAAGACAGACTCGGGAGCTGACGCACCGATTGATCGCATCGGGGGTGTAATATGCAGTGACCTCAAAGGCCCTATCACCCCCCGCGATAGGCGCGGCAACCGATATTTGGTTGTTTTCGTCGACCATTTCTCGAATTATGTGCGCGTTTTTGCGGCGCGCACCAAGGACAAGGCCGCACGAATGTTTGGACACTTCATTGCATGGTTTGAGAACGAGTTCTCATGCAGAGTGCACGTCCTGCGCACCGACGGTGGTGGCGAGTACCAGAATGTTGATCTGTTTTGCAAACAGACTGGTATTCGTCGCCAGGTTACCGAACCCGGCACACCGGCGTCAAATGGCAAGGCGGAGCGCATGAACCGAACCATTTTTAACATGGTTCGGTGCATGATATTCGGATCGGGTGTTCCATTGACGTATTGGTCGGAGGCGGCTGAGTATGCGGCATATATACTCAACCGCACCCCGACAAGGTCAAACACCGGTCGAATTTCGCCCCTAGAAGTACTCACCGGCAAGCGGCCGGCGGTGAATGATATCGTGGTTTTCGGGTCCCCGTGCATGGTTTGGCGGGACCCGAAGAAGAAGGCGTTGTCGAAGCACGCAGAACGCGCACTTATCCTTGGCAAGAGCGACGAAACCAAGGGGTATAAAGTGTTGCTGATTAAGGACAGAGTGGTCGCAGTGACCAGGCACGTCACAGCGATCGAGACGCTAAGCGATGAGGCTAGCAACAAGATCACCAAGGTATTGGAAGGTGAATGCAGCCAAGAGCTCGAAGATTTGGCGGAATCTCGTGCCAGGGTCAACGTTTCAAATGTACCAACTCCAGGGCAATCAAGTGATGGAATGCCGGAGACTGGAGCCGCGCCAAAGGGCACGGAAACAGATGGTCAGGGCGCAAGGAAGTCGCGCCGAAAGACTAAGAAGACGCCTAAAGGACGTGATTATGAAGCGTCGAAGTTAAAAGGGACGGTTGCAAGAAGTGATGTTTCGAAAGCAGACGATGAAAATGGCAAAAATACGGGAAACGCTCTATGCGTCTATGCTGTTTGCGAGCCAGATGTTGGGTCGTCAAGTGCGTTACCAATGCAGCCGGACCCCAAGAATTATCGAGAGGCGCATGGTGGCCCTCATTCGGTGATGTGGAAACACGCCGAAATGGAGGAGATCAAGTCACTCGAAGAGCTAGACACGTGGGACATCGTGTGCCGACCCGCCGGCAAGGTGCCTCTCCCGACCAAGTGGGTGTACAAGACGAAAGTCTGTGCAGACGGTTCGGTCGAGAGGTACAAGGCCAGGCTAGTTGCCAGAGGTGACAAGCAAGTTTTTGGAGACGATTACTTGTTCACGTTTTCAACCGTCATGGAGTTGAACAACGTAAAGTTGCTCTTGGTGCTGGCACAAGTATGGGGGGTAGCGGCACGCCATGGCGACGTGCCAAGTGCCTACCCCAAAGCGATGTCCGAAAGCAATGTGGAGATATACCTGCATGTGCCACAAGGTATGGAAATCACGGACAAGAAATTACGTGATTATGGTGTGAAATCGCCAAAGGAGCTCGCGCTCAAATTGAAACGAAACCTGTATGGTTTGAAGCAAGCTGGACGCCTGTGGCATCAATGCCTGTGCGAGACATTGATGAAATTTGATTTCGTGCAGTGTGTCACGGACACATGCATTTTCGTAAAGCATGTTGGAAACGAAACTGCTGTTGTCGGAGCGTACGTTGACGACCTCCTGATCACCGGCACTAGTGATCAAATGGTTGATGAATTTTTCAAGGACATGCAAGTGTTAGAACTAAAGGATTTGGGACGTGTCACGAAGTTTCTCGGTATTCGGATCGATGGGAATCCGAGGGATGGATATACACTGGACCAAGAGTCGACGATCAAAGAAATTCTGATCACACATAAGCTGGAGAAAATAAATCCGGCACGCACGCCGGTGCTAATGCTCGATGAGGACAAGGATTTTCAAGAGCGATTGCCATTGCAACAGGGGGCAACCTGCCCAGTATCAAGCACTTTCAATCGCTGGTGGGCAGTCTGCTGTGGGTCGCGAGGTGCACACGTCCTGACGTTTCGTTCGCTGTGCACCGCGCCATAAGAAAGACCCACGCACCCACCATAGGTGATTACAAGATTGCAAAAAGGGTGCTCAAGTACCTCAAGGGAACGAGCAACCTGAAACTGGTTTTGAAGCACGACGAGGATCTGCCGATGCCGCTACGCATCATGGTGTACAGCGATGCGGATTTTGCGGCGGACAAGGCAGACAGAAAGAGTGTTTCAGCGATGGTGCTTTTTGTTAATGGTATGCTTGTGAGCTGGGCCTGCAAGAAGCAGACAGCGGTGGCATTGTCAACAGCAGAAGCGGAATTTGTTGCTGCTGCAGTAGCTGGCAAGGAGGCGCTGGGTCTGAGAGAGTTGCTTGCGGAAATTGGTATGCACTCGAAGACACCATTAGTGTTCAAGATGGACAACCAAGCCGCCATCAAGCAATTGGAGGACGAGTCGAGCGCTGCTAGCACGAAGCACGTCGACATCAAGCTCAAATTTCTAAAGGACTTCACGAGGAAGGGCATTGTTTCAGCTAGTCACGTGCCGAGTGTGGATATGCTAGCTGATCTACTGACCAAGGACCTCAATGCGCCAAGGATTCAAGTGTTGCGTGCAGCGCTAGGATTGCAGTGACGATGGTGCAGCCTCCGGTCTTCCAGGAGGAGTGTTGGAAGAGTGTGTAGCCATTTTTGGTTTTGCACTCTTCCGGAATGGTGGAATCCCATTGGCTGTTTGGATTGGTATACATTTTTCATGTTTACGGCGGTTACTGATTTAAGTCGCGTTAGGTACCGGATAGCTACTTAAGTAACCTTAAATATTATACTTACTTTTCCTTTTGCTTTTATATAGTGAGTACGCCTACTGAACTCTTCTACGGCTACAGCGCGCGCGCACCAGTTTGACACCTTCCACTGATCCTCCCACGCTGAAACTTTATCAGCAGGTGAGTCTTGATCGTGCGAAGTGAACGCAACGTTTTCTGTGCCATTTTAACACCGAACAGGTTAGTTACACCACTTGACCACTTTTTTCGACACCTTTTGAATTGTTGAGCTAATAATGCTTAATTTACTTTAATAAAATTCATGTTAGCTGCTTGCCAGTCCTTTTTCTGGATGCCGTCGCATGACTGCTACCCATGCTTCTATACACGCAGCTACTATGTTCCAGATCTCCTTAAGGTTAACCACGCCGTCACATCCACGTGAGATTTCAGGCGCCCCTCTTCCCGGGCAGCCTTTTCCCTGCAATCGTATTCTTCCAAATTCATTTCATCCAATCGCATCACCTTGGCATCCTTCCATACAATCGCTATCGCTTAAAATTGGATAATCTCGGTTGACCGCTGGGATTTCCTTGAAGTGCTTCATCACACAGACATTACATACCATTATTTGCGCCCCACAGTTGGGTTCACGGAAATACTTCGGTCTTTACGGCACTGCTACAATTTGCTACTATGGTATCCCATAAGCCAGTATCTCCTCCAAGGACAAACTGCTGTTGGGTCGCAATTGCAGTGAGCTCTTCAAGTATTATTTCTTTGACCCTTCCTTTGGTTGAATTAGATGACTTAACTTGTCTGTATTCTCACCACAGACCTATAACACTATTACAAAATCCAATGAAATTTAAGTTGAAAAATACCATTGTTCAAAGTAGAACATTTAGGTTGTTCAAAAAGGGTTTTTGGATTAGGGGGGTCAATCCTCAAGATCGTGAAATCGAAATCAGGCTGATTTCAGCGGACACGTTTGGTTGATTTCTCCAATCCCTATTTCGATTAAATCATACCTCGCCGTTTCTCAGAGAACCCCTGTTTTTATGGACGGCAATTAGCTGATTTTCACATCTCTCTTCCCCAATCACCCTCGCCAATTGCTCAAGCTCCTGCATGAGACGAAGTCAAACGGAGCCGGTGGGCATTTGTCTAGTGGGTAGTGAGTGATATGGGGTGGAGAGAAGGTAGATGGAGACTGGAAAGAAGGTGGGTGGAGAGAAGAAGGGCGTGTACAGACCAGCTGTTTCCTCGGCTGATTTCGTGCAAATGAGCAAGTTCTGGGGCTGCTGATGCCGATTTCCAAATCAGCCAGACAAGTTAAAGATTGTCCTCCCTGCGGGGGCAATCTTTAAACTTATAATAAATACTTGCAATTCGTTTGACATTTGATTCAGTTCACTTAACCGAATCCAAAAGGAATTTAAATTCATAAAAGTCATTGCATATTTGTTTATTTGCTTACATTTAGTTATAATTAGTAACTCTGAAACGATTCATGATACATTACTTCTTTTCCGTTTTAAAGCTGAGTTTCAATTTGAGTAGGACACAATTTAGGAAATCGGTAAAGTTGTACCAAATTTGGTTCGGCTAGTGCCCCCCGTGAAGAGTAAGCACTCAGAAGTGGCACTTGTATGCGCGAACGCATGTTCCGCAAAAGATGGTGTTCACTTAACCGAATCCAGAAGAGATCAAATTTTATAGTTGAATCGGCAAACTTACTACGTGTTTGTATATTTGTTTAGATTTAGTTATGATTAGTATATCTAAACTAAATATGATACATTGCTCTAAGCTTCCTCAACCGTGTAAGCTAACCCTGCTACAACAAATGTGGGAGGTGTTTCCACCTCCAATCTCTGTATAATTCATTCAGTCCTGCGAAGGCATATAATCGGCCAATACGGCTGGTAACTTATCCCTCATGTACGTATGTTACCCGATCTGTGCATCTATTAGTGACTTCCCCCACTAGGGTTTTGAGGTCAAGAAATTCCGTCGTAATACTCAGGTGCCCTCCTAACCGATCAAGCAATATCACCTTAACGCAATTAAATTCCCCTGCAATGAAAACCGCCTCCTCTGCAGATGTGTAACTGATGTTCATGATTCGTTGCTGCTACGTATATAGTTAAAATTGCGCTAGTAAAAATACCTCATGTTTTATCCTCTCATACTGCCTCTGATCCCAGTTACCCGAGGATACTTTCAATTGAACTCACCACCGACTAGTTAACGTCCCCTTCTCTTTTGCCGATCGATGAACCTCATTCCGTAGCTGGTGCTCCTGGGTCCGTAACTTCACATCACCTTTTCATTTCAGTCTCAGTGCCTTTGCAGTGATTGCAAGGCATTGGGTAAGACTGCTGCGCTGGCGTTGTACCTCATTAGTATGTTTAGTAGTTGTGTGGACCCAGGAGAGTAACGATACTATGAGGGTTATCACGAACCCGAATAGTAACATAAGTTATTCGATGTCGACGTCTTGGAGGACAGTACATACCTCTTTGGCCATCAATCTGATCCAAGTACTGATGGCAGACGTCGGTACGTCATGGACTTATTCTACTACGACCGTTATTTTTTTTCGGCGGCCAGATGTCATCACCCATCAACCGTCTTTACTATGAGTCTTCACGTGCTCCTTCATCCGGGAACAAACGCTTGATAATTTGTCTTTCCATAATTAACACAGCGGTAGTTTGACTCTATCCCCTTAACTCTTCCTTTGAGTCTAATGATTTGTTTAAAAAAACGCCTCAATCTTTACTGGGAATTCACTGCAGGGCGCACTTCCGCTGTTGAAAATCATAATTTTGGAGCATCGTGGATGGTTCCAACTTTAACATGTCGAATAAGTACCTCTATAACAAAGCACAAGTTCTGCCTAGCGTATCATTGCCATCTTAACTACATTCTCTAACTATCTGGTCCATTGCAGGCGAATTTGGATTATATTCCCTAAGGTACTCCTTAAGAGCCTATTTCGATTTTTGGGCCGATATTTGTCGTATCAACCTCCGAGACTCCGCAATGTCTGTTTTCTAACACCTACTGAGAATTTCAGGTTAAAAGTTACGTGAATTTACAAATAAGGGAGTGATTTTGAAAATAATTACAGATAGGGGAGTGATTCAAAAATATTTACAAATAAGGGAGTGATGTCACTGCAAATTGGCACGCCACGCCACGTTTCTCGCTCACGCTGCGACGTTGCTCGCTTTCACCCTACCACGTTGCTCTCACTCACACTGCCACGTGGCTCGCTCACACTGCCACGTCGCTCGCTCTCACGCTCCTAGCTCTCACGCTCCTATCTCTCACGTTTCTCGCTCTCACGTTGAGACGTCGGTCGTTCACGCCGTCCAACATCACCACACATGTTTCTTTCACACAGTCACTTCTCCTAGATCTAACCTCATAAGGACAAATGGAAATAGGGAAGAAGTATGCTACAGCAGCGGAAAATCGTGCGGCGATCGGCCAGTATTCTATTGATCACCAATCACCATATCTTTTCAAGTCCAACAAACCCTCTCTGATTACAGTGATATGCGCAACAACTCCGTCCCAAATTCACTCTGTTTCAGTATTGCTAAAAGACCCCGTTGCCAAGAGCTACAAATCGGTTCGATGTTGCTGGAGGTGATGGCTGACTAGTGATCTCCATTCCGGCGCCAGTTTCTCCCCTATTAAAACATGAGAATGGCCATCCCGGGATGTTACGATCGCAGAGGTATGCTGGAGTACTTACAGTGCCACCTTGTGAGAAGTCCGAGCGGAGTGCGAGCGGCACGAAGTGCGGGGGAGAGTGCAGTGCGCATATAGGCGATTTAGACCACGGATCATTGACTAGTCTACTACAGTACAGGATGTGCGCAGGTGGGTGTATGATGATTGGTGCATTTGATGAACTTAACGACTATCAATGCTCCGCGCAAATTTGCAGTGACATCACTCCCTTATTTGTTAATATTTTCGAATCACTCCCCTATCTGTAATTATTTTCAAAATCACTCACTTATTTGTAAATTCCAATTTTTAAATCACTCTCCTATCTGTAATTATTTTCAAAATCACTCCCTTATTTGTAAATTCCCCTTTTTTTAGCTTGACTCATATACCAATACCATTGACCCCGTGCTTCTCTCTATCGAATCATTTTATGCGCGCCTTCTTTAATAGAAAACGACGGTCCTTTCCGCATTTCCTCTGTAGCTTCAATTGGTCTGTTTCAGCTACTGTTTATTTTGTCCCCTCGCCGATATACTCGCTCCTCCCTCCATTTTTGCCTAAACTACGACATCAGGATCCTGCCGTATGCTTTCGTTTGCGCCCGTTCTTCTTGCTTTGAACTACATTTGTGACGCATCCTCGTCCCTCTTCCCTCTATACTACGTAATGGTTGGCTTCGGTACCTGAATTCCGTCCGCTTCGGCAACGGTCAACTGTATTTAAAACACCTGGCTGCATGAGGTGGCTGAAGGACCTGGACAAGCCATAGTGGCCGACCTATCAACTACACAAGCGGTGACATCGTCCGCTAGATTCCGGGTGTTCAAGAATTATGACCGCTCCGCACTATATTATGCGCTTCTTCCGTTGTATCGCTTGCGGACTCAAACGTTAGCTACATGCAGGGACGTTGCCGATAAAGGTCCTCCACGTTCCATATCTTCGAAATTGAACCGTAATCCGTGATGACGGCTGTAAGAATGCGTATAGTTTAGTTATATGTCCACGCTACTGTTCTGATAACCGTATATTCTGGAGTATATCACGCATCACCCATTTGAGACTGTTCGTCGCTCCCATGCCGTTTTCCGCTCTTCGTTGTCTGCATGTAAATTTTTAAAGCATGCAGCTATTCGTTATAAGGATCCACAAGCCCATATACTGCTAAGACGCCTCCCAAGTAAAGAAGTGAAAATGGAGACAGTGATTGGATTCGTTGCAGCTGAGTTTAGTTTGCTAACATGCGGCAAAAGCTGTTTCAAATATATTCCTTGTGCGGATGCCGCCATCGAAATACTATTGTTTATTTTGGTGCACCGTCTTGATAAGAACGACCAGCTATACCAATATCTAAGCAGCTTTCCACTTGTAACCTTATTGTCAAAAACAAGGTCATAAGCCTTCTACAGAACTGAGGTAAGTGACGCAAGATGATAGCCGTACCTAATACAATCTTCCATTAGTCGGCAGTACCATCACGTAACCTGTTGGGTCTGCTTCTGACCAACTCCTGCGTGCATGGGTTTGGAAGTACTGGAATTATGGCTGCGTATAATGTCCCGAGTTGAATTAAAATCTGACATTCTTCCTTGATCTTCTTCCTTTAAAACCCAGTATCCGCTTTCACCTTATCCATCCACTCCATGATGCAGGAAATTGACACGAGTTGGGGGAACGGTCAAAAATTGCACCGGGTGACTCTACCGACCGCTTGCGCCTGATAGTCTAGGAGTTGTTCCTGTTGAATAGCACTCGAATCCATAGCTTAGATGTAGTCGAAAAATTGAGTCCTAAATTCCCAATAGGGAATCCAATATAAACTAAAAGTAATTCTTCACGCGTGATATCTCCAAAACCAAACACATGTTGGTGACGAAGGAGGTATCCATTAACAAGTCGTTAAGTGAAGATGTCTGTAATGAGGTGCCATTACATAATTGATATTCAAGTTAGAATATCACAGTTAAATTTCAGACGCGTTGTCTGAAATTTAAATAAGAGATTATAAGTTATTATAATCTACGAAGGAAAAGTCGATTCGGTATAAATACCGAATCTTGCAGGTTAACTAATAGTACAGTTAGTTGAATACTTGATATTATTATATTAATTAGGTAGTTACTATACTATAAGCCGCTAACCACCCATTAATTAAGCACTCTTAATTTTGCGTTCTAGAACATAAGTGAATATTTATATTTACTTTATTATAGGATTGGTTGTTATCAACTAATCCTACCCCTCTTGTATTGCGCGATTCCTCGCACAACACAGTGTAAGCCTGTAACAGGATCAGTCCTGTTACACCTGGTAGCACTTTGTGGTCAGTCCTAACGACCACAGTTCCGTTCCGCTAGTTAACTAGCGGAGCGAAGATTAAGAGCCGCTCGGCATCATGTCGCGATACATGACGCCTGCCGAGCGAGAGAGAACGCTGGAAGTGGTGACGAAACACTTCCCCCACTTCTCGTCGCGTAGTAAAGACGCGACGGTAGAAATGGTTCGGTCCATGGGGACCGACATCCTTACCTTTCTCCAGGCTAAGTCCCCGGAGGATGTGATAGAGGTTGTGAATCGCTTTAGGTAAAACCACCTAGAAAAGCCAGCACGGCCCGCGCAAGAGGCAGCGCGGACGTCACCTGCAACGCATAGCGTTGAAGTGGTAAAGGCGCGAGTACCGCCCTTTACCGGCGAAGGGGGCGAGCCCCTTCGTAGATGGCTCGCAGAGGTGGAAGATGCCATCTCTGCGCAAAATATTGTTGACGAACGTCAACAGGCGTACTTCGCCACAACATGTCTGGGCGGAGATCCAGGGCATGGGCGATGAGTCGCAGATCCACTGATGACTCTGCGTTCCTGACTTATCAGGAATTAAAAGCTGAGCTAAAGCTCAACTTTGAAGCTCCAGAAATGGAGCTAAGTAGTCGGCAGGAGTTCATGGAGCTCAGGCAAGGTAAGCTTGACCTTCAAGCTTACGCTCAGAAGACGCAATATTTGCTGTCAAATATTGTGTATGAGCCGGTGCCCCCTGCTATGCAGGTCACTGGCTTCATGAAGGGACTCAATGATGGTCCCGTCAAACAGAGTCTTTTCCGGCACCCGCCAAAGACTCTAAGGGATGCCATTGATATGAGCATCCGTGAGGAGTTCAGCATGCGATCAGCGTCATCGCATGCTGGGTACAGCCGAAGGGCTCAACAGCCCTTCGCTTTTGACATGCCGCAACAGCATGTCAACAATCAGCAGTCGGGCAGACGAAGTTCACTCTTCGTCTCAAGAAACAGGCACCCGCTCCAGAGCATGGGCGGTGGAGGTCCAGAGCCGATGGACCTATCGGTTGCGGTTGCTTCGAACTCGAAGCAACCGAAATTGAAAAAGAACATTCGCTGCAATCGATGCGCGAAAGTGGGGCATTTAGCCCATGAGTGTATGGAACCGCGTCCGGTGCCACGCAGTCAGCGGACGGAACCGTCCGCTGCACGGCGACACCAACAGGGACATCACCCTGTTGGTGCAAAAAACGTAAATCACCAGTAGGGGCGGGTCGCCCTACTGGGAATGTTATCCCACATGCCGACATAGGGCATGTGAGGGTAATAGCCCCAGACGGGACTATGTCCTGTCAAAAGGTGCAGGGTGATGATAAGCCTCTTATCACCCTGGAGGTCAAGCCGCACGGGAGCGATGTCCCCATGCGAGCTTTGTTTGACACAGGAGCGTCAAACAATTTCGTTAGAACTCAGAGTCTAACGCTGTTGAGCTTCGTGGAGGTAGAAACCCCACGAAGTATGTTGTCAGTCCGGTTAGCAACAGATGCAACCGTGACTATTCCAAAGAGTGTGATTAAAACACGCTTCGAGTTGAATGAACTTTCATTCGAGGATGAATTTATCGTCCTCGATTTAGATGACAAGTTCGATTTGATACTTGGAATCCCATGGATGTCCAAGCTTAAACCTTCTATTGACTGGGTTAACCTATCGATCGACTGCGGCGGACCCACAGGATCTGATCACCCTGTGTGTAATCCGGCTGTATCAGAAGATACAACCGCAGCGTCAGACAGTCTGGTGGATAGCGATGGCACCACCAGGTCTGTTCCGACACGATCAGCGGAAGGTACCTCCGCTGGTGAGAGTCCAGAGGGACTACCACACGCAACGGAAGAGTCGTTGCGTGTTGGAGAGAAACATTCCACGGGTGATAAAGACCACCGTGAGAATGAAGTGATATCCACGGTGGGAAACACCCACCGTGACTATGAAATAGTATCCACAGTGGGAAACACCCACTGTGCGACCGAAGGTTCCAACACGATGAAAGAATTCCGTGTTGATGAGAGAGAACTCATGATCGAGTGCAATCGTGAGCACAACTCCGTGGAGGCCAGTGCCCACCACGTTGCGTTAGACATGCACACGGGTGATAAAGACCACCGTGTCGCAGAACAGGCGGCTGATCAGACGAGCACATCTGATCGCCAAGAAAATTCCATGGTAGGTAG
>CM047586.1:5906737-5962873 GCA_026184515.1 Peronosclerospora sorghi | reverse complement strand
CTACCTACCATGGAATTTTCTTGGCGATCAGATGTGCTCGTCTGATCGGCCGCCTGTTCTGCGCCACGGTGGTCTTTATCACCCGTGTGCATGGCCAACGCAACGTGGTAGGCACTGGTCACCACGGAGTTGTGCTCACGATTGCACTCGATCGTGATTTCGCTCTCATCAACACGGAATTCTTTCGTCGTGTTGGAACCTTCGGTCACACAGTGGGTGTTCCCCACTGTGTATACTATTTCATTCTCACGGTGGGTGTTTCCCACCGTGGATATCACTTCATTCTCACGGTGGTCTTTATCACCCGTGGATATCTCTCCAACACGCAACGACTCTTCCGTTGCGTGTGGTAGTCCCTCTGGACTCTTACCAGCGGAGGTACCTTCCGCTGATCGTGTCGGAACAGACATGGTGGTGCCATCGATATCCACCAGACTATACGACACTGCGGTTGTATCTTTTGATACAGCCGGATTACACACAGGGTGATCAGATCCTGTGGGTCCGCCGCAGTCGATCGATAGGTTAACCCAGTCGATCGAAGGTTTAAACTTGGACATCCATGGGATTCCAAGTATCACATCGAACTTGTCATCTAAATCTAGGGCGATGAATTCATCCTCGAATGACAGTTCATTCGACTCGAAGCGTGTTTTAATCACACGCTTTGGAATAGTCACGGTTGCACCTGTTGCTAACCGGACTGACAACATACTTCGTGGGGTTTCTACCTCCACGAAGCTCAACAGCGTTAGACTCTGAGTTCTAACGAAATTGTTTGACGCTCCTGTGTCAAACAAAGCTTGCATGGGGACATCGCTCCCGTGCGGCTTAACCTCCAGGGTGATAAGAGGCTTTTCATCACCCTGCACCTTTTGACAGGACATAGTCCCGTCTGGGTCTATTACCCTCACATGCCCTATGTCGGCATGTGGGATAACATTCCCAGTAGGGCGCCCAGCCCCTACTGGTGATTTACGTTTTTTGCACCAACAGGGTGATGTCCCTTTTGGTGTCGCCGTTGAGCGGACGGTTCCGTCCGCTGACTGCGTGGCACCGGACGCGGAGCCATACACTCATGGGCAAAATTCCCCACTTTCGCGCATCTATTGCAGCGAATATTCTTCTTAAATTTCGGTTGCTTCGTGTTCGAAGCAACCGCAACTGATAGGTCCATCGGCTCTGGACCTCCACCGCACATGCTCTGACGCGGGTGGCTGTTTCTTGATACGAAGTGTGAACTTCGTCTGCCCGAATGCTGCTTGTTGACATGCTGTTGCGGCATGTCAAAAGCGAAGGGCTGTTGAGCCCTTCGGCTGTACCCAGCATGCGATGACGCTGATCGCATGCTGAACTCCTCACGGATGCTCATATCAATGGCATCCTGTAGAGCTTTTGTCGGGCGCCGGTAGAGTAAAAATAATAATATTTGGATGTTTTTTTTACTCTGTTTGACGGGACCATCATTGAGTCCCTTCATGAAGCCAGTGACTTGCATAGCAGGGGCACCGGCTTATACACAATATTTGACAGCAAATATTGCGTCTTCTGAGCGTAAGCTTGAAGGTCAAGCTTACCTTGCCGGAGTTCCATGAACTCCTGCCGACTACTTAGCTCCATTTCTGGAGCTTCAAAGTTGAGCTTTAGCTCAGCTTTTAATTCCTGATAAGTCAGGAACGCAGATTCATCAGTGGATCTGCGACTCATCGCCCATGCCCTGGATCTCCGCCCAGACATGTTGTGGCGAAGTACGCCTGTTGACGTTCGTCAACAATATTTTGCGCAGAGATGGCATCTTCCACCTCTGCGAGCCATCTACGAAGGGGCTCGCCCCCTTCGCCGGTAAAGGGCGGTACTCGCGCCTTTACCACTTCAACGCTATGCGTTGCAGGTGCCGTCCGCGCTGCCTCTTGCGCGGGCCGTGCTGGCTTTTCTAGGTGGTTTTACCTAAAGCGATTCACCACCTCTATCACATCCTCCGGGGACTTAGCCTGGAGGAAGTTAAGGATGTCGGTCCCCATGGACCGAACCATTTCTACCGTCGCGTCTTTATTACGCGACGTGAAGTGAGGGAAGTGTTCCGTCACCACTTCCAGCGTTCTCTTTCGCTCGGCAGGCGTCATGTATCGCGACATGATACCGAGCGGCTCTTAATCTTCGCTCCGCTAGTTAACTAGAGGAACGGAACTGTGGTCGTTAGGACTGACCACGAATTGCTACCAGGTGTAACAGGACTGATCCTGTTACAGGATTACACTGTGTTGTGCGAGGAAGCGCGCAATACGGGAGGGGTACGATTAGTTGATGACAACTAATCCTATATTAAAAGCAAATAGAATATTCGCTTCAGCTTGAGAACGCAAAATTAAGAGTGTTTATTAAATGGGTGGTTAGCGGCTAACAGTATAGTAATTACGTAACTAATATAATAATATCAAGTATTAAACTAACTGTACTATTAGTTAACCTGCATGATTCGGTATTTATACCGAATAGACTTTTCCTTCGTAGATTATAATAACTTATAATCTATTATTTGAATTTCAGACAACGCGTCTGAAATTCAACTGTGATATTCTAACTTGAATATCAATTATGTAATGGCACCCCATTACACGGCCGGTCGTGGAATGCGTTCCAATCCCGTTTGTGGCTCGGATTCCGTGACACTCCCGACGTCGGACGAAAAGTTGACATAGTACAGTCCAAAACGAGGCGCGTACGAGCCCCACTCGTAATTGTCGAGAAAGGACCAGACAGTGTAGACCGATAATCGGAATCTTTTCTTCCACCAGAGCGTGATGAACTTGAGCCACATACTCTTGGTAATACCAGAATTGGTCCATGTTTTCGATCTGCTCGTTGCCCTACCAGCCATTTTCTGTTAAGAGAATGTCGGCACTGGGTATTCAAGTGCTAGGGGAAGAAACGGCATCTTTTTTTGACGTGAATCCGTCCAAAACGTCGTTGCGTCTTGGTGTGCCGACACTCTGTCGCCACGAGACGTTACAATGTCGGGTCTCGATAGTGCTCATTGTCTCTGCCCGCTGATCGGAGCTCTTCGAGGACGACTGTCGCTTCCTTTTCCGTGCAATTATCTGCTACTATCGTGAGGGAACGAGGAATTCAAGCTTGGACGTCACGACGCGCGCGATTCAAAGCGCTGCGTCGAGTTTCCGTGTGCTTGAGCCTTTCCGTGCACGGGTGCGACTCCAGCGCGTGGCGAAGAAACTTTTCACGTCGATTGAGCTCGTCTCGAATCCGTTTGTGCCGCTCGTGCTGGTTGATTCTCACGTGCAATAGCCCGAACGTGGCCACGACGCGTCGCGGCTGGTTGTGGTCGAGACAGATCCCAACACGAAATGCGCGTGCGCGGCACAAGGTATGTCCGAACGCAGAACTCCAGCTCGCTTTTACTTTGGCCACGTCGCCAGCATTTAACCAAGCGACGGACGGGACGTGTCACCTGAAATTGGCGCTATAGGATGGAGAGGACGACGCCACGTGGCACCAGACGACAATGGTCGTCCCAATATCGCTGGCCGAGGTTACGGGAACACTGTACCGCATCGACATTGGCCATGAGAAACGTACAACGACATTTTTTACACGTGCGTGCCCGACGCTGTGACGTTTCGACTCTGTGTCCAAGAACAAATGGAACAACGAGGCACGGCCCTTGCTCCGGACCGTTATCTCTGGCTCGATGAAAGCAGCGACGAGGATTGGATCGTACTGGGGAAACCATGTGAACGCTTTGTCTTTGTTGCCTCGACGGGGACGCACTCGCGCGCGTTTACGACTCGTAAACGGCACGTCCGACGCTATGGCTCGGTCTAGCTTTAGAGATAGGATAGAGACATGAAGCTATAAAAAGTGTTTTTTTTGCTTTGCTTTCTTTTCTAAGGTAAAATAACGGCGGAGATTCAAGTGAGATTAGGCCAAATCTTATTTACCACCTCTAGAGGTGGTAAATAACATTAAAAGTGGATTAAGGTCCCAATCTCATCCTCTCTTTTTCCACTTTTTGCCCACTGAAATTCCACCATATTTCTGATGTTTGACACCCCCTAATATAAAAGCGAACTTAAGAATTCGAACCTCGAAATCCTAATAAAGGCAAAAATTACAGTCAAACCCTTAATGTACCCATAACGCATTTTCGGCCACTGTGATCCTGTATCACTAAAGTTCGTATGCGCATTTCCTACTCCTTCTGCGCATCGGATCGATAGAAATATCCATTTCAACGATGCGTCTTCATCATCAACCATCATGTTGACGAGCCACCCTTTGTCGCTGCCAACCCTTTCGTCAACGAGGTTTGTGGCTCGTGGAGACAACTTTTTGAAAGCACTTGCTTAAGAAAAAAAAAGTCAGGAGACAGGTGCTTCCTGTTTCTTGGATATCGAACGTGCGCTTGCTTCTTGGAGGCAGTTGTTTTTGTTGACCTCATTGTAAAAGGCGACGGTCATTTGCTCTAGCATTTGACGTCTCATGGCTTTGTCTCATGGATGGTACGCCATAGAACCTATATCATCACACTTCGACTCAGGCAAATACGACCATGTTAACGCTCATGTGATTCTGTACTGACGAATAGAGAGAGGGGTGAGCTAGTTAGTAGGGGTGCCCACACGAACGTGAGCGCGACAGTTGCACTTCCAGATCTATAAACCAAGTTCTTTAAATCTGCAGAAATCATAGCCATAAATTGCACTAGGCTCAGTTGAAAATACTCGCAGAGGGATCCAACGCTCGTACCTCTTCTGCTGATCTTCAGCGAGTTTCGCTAGAGCCTTCTCGACCAATTCATGATCGTGATAGTACACGAGTGCAGCCTGGAAGGCGTGCTGGTTTAGCTTAAACTCGTTACAAATCGCCTTGGTCATCCTTCCAGATGCTTCAATGTACTGCTGTGAAAGCTGGTTTCGAAATTCAGTGTCCGATAGCTTTTCCTTTCGCAAATCCGCGGCGATTTTCTCCATCTCTTCGGTGAGCAACGGAACGAGCTCTTCCATAATGTTGATTACCGTCATCACATCAATCTCAGGTTTCTCTTCCGAAACTTTCTAGAATAAAGAGGCAAACAGGAGTCAACATATTGCAAAAACACCTCAATCCTATCGCCGTTTCCGTCGTACCCACGTCGCCTTTGCTCCCGGGATTAACGGATCACGCGACCCCGTGACTTTCCATCGCAACCGTCCGAGCTTTCGAACGTAATCATCAATCATTTCCGCTTCGGTCACTGAGATTTTCCCATCGGGGCTTCCTCCACGCAGCGTGCCTGCCACGAGCTGCTGCATGGCTTCCTGGACGTGTTCCTTGGTCACGTAATTATTGCGAAAGACGGCGTCCTGCACCTTCTCCAGCGTGGACTCGAACGCAAGACTCATTTGTAGCGCACGCTGCTCTGGCGATACGGTTAGTTTTCCACCATGTTCCTTTTTTTCTTTCGCTACACGCTTCTCTAGATCCTCCAACATGCGCGCCGCGAACACGGTCATGTTTTGATCAATCTGCTCGTACAGTTGCAGCAGCGCGGCCACATGCTGAATGGGATTTTTATCCTTTTCCTGTTCTTTGGTTGCTGCGTCCGTCTCCTCGCTCTTTGCGTGCTGATCCAGCGCAGCAGCAGCCAGGAACGTACATCCGGTAACGACGGCCAGCGCGAGCTTGACTCGCTCTGTGTGTCGTCCACAGGACGTCTGGATTCCGAAAAACGACGCGACAGGAAGCTCCGATCTCTTTCCCGTACATTTCACGACGTTTTTCTCAACCAGCAAAGTTCGATTCGTCACCACACGACGACGGAACAAGTGCTTTGCCCTCGTTTCTTGTCGTCCAAACATGTAGATGACCATAAGGGCAAAAAACCTGTTGAACTAAATCCGTAAAATACATCACGTTTCGCAAGTGTCGAATGCGTACTTAACGATAGCCACCGTCGTTCCAAGCATTTTTGGTATACCCTGTTTTGGAACGGCCATACAATCAATCCATCAAGTGTCGCCACGGTCGAATATGCGTACTTAACGACAGCCAATTATATCTCTTTTCCTTGCCGGCGCACCCCACCCATGACCGCCGACCTCTTGCTCGGCACGGAGCCGATCACCGACGTCAAGGTGCACCCTGTGGTTATCCTCCAGGCTCTCGATCGTTCCCTGCGTCGTGATGCAGGCCAACCGCGTGTCATTGGCACGTTACTCGGCCGCGTGGACGGCGGCGTGGCGGAAATTACCGACTCGTTTGCCGTGCCGCACTTAGAAAACAGCGAGGAAGTCGCGGTCGGGCGCGACTTTCACACGCACATGTACGAGCTCCATCAACGCGTGAATGAGAACGAAGTCGTGGTCGGATGGTACGCAGCGGGTCCCGGCCACGTGGACGACCACTCTGCGCTCATTCATCAATTCTATAGCTCCGTGTGTGAAGTGCCCGTGCACTTGGTCGTGAACACGGACTTGGCACAGGACGCGCTGGACGTCGCGGCCTATGTCTCGTGTCCACTTGACGTCGTGGACACTGCGCTCGTGCATCAGTTTAAGCAGATTCCCGTGACCCAGAAACTGTCCGAGCCCGAGACCATTGCAGGTGCGTTGAAAGCATGTCGAGGGATTTTTCTTGCGAGTGTTTATTTCTTACGTGGTTTGTGATGTTTATGGGTCTAGTGAACGCCATGAGGCCAAAAGGGGGTGAGCTGGCGCCCGTGACGTTGCCCAACGAGCTCGAAGCGCTCGAGGACACGATGGAGCAATTGTATCAATGCATTGAGCAGGCCAGTACGTTTGTGAGTGACGTCGTGGCGGGCAAAGCGAAGGCGGATGCCAAGCTGGGACATGAGATTGCGGACGCATTGGCGGCGATTCCCATGCTGCGCGAAGAAACGTTTGACCAGCTCTTTACTACGGGGCTCCAGGATCTACTCATGCTCTCGTACCTCTCTGGACTCACGCAAGCACAGCTGTCCATGGCCGAAAAACTCATCAACACCTAACTTCGGCTCGCGAGCTGGCAGGATCGATAGGGTTTACCTTTGTTTTAGTAGAGCGTGCAGTGGACAAGAGATGGCTGCCTGTTTTTTTGCGGGTGTGTAGTATCTACTTTTCGTGCTTCAGTTGGTGCAGCGCCTTAAGGAGAGACACCTCGAGACGACCTTGGCACCGACCTCAATGTTCGTAGTGACTAGGACGGCAGCAACATTTTTCGGAGCTCGTGACGGGCCCAAAGCAGTCTCTGCGCCGTCGGTGGACGAGATTCCATCACCACTTTTCGAATCCATTGCACGTCTTCCACTTGCACCACGTCGTTTCTTTGGGCGACAGTTTGAAACGTTTCGCTTTGTCACGCACTGCTTATACCTGACGGCCGAACGAACGCAACGGACGAGTGATCTAGCACCTCACGGGGACATTCCGTCAGTCTCCGTATACAGACCGTCCACGGGCGCTCGGGGAACTCCATCCGATCTCTCGTCGCTCGTGCCCACGTGGAAGATCCCATTGACTGGAATGCGGCTGCACGTAGCGAGCGATTTTATCGACGCGATGAGATGGAAACTTTTCAACCTCGTTGCTCAATTGAGCATTCGTCCGGCGCGCTTCAAGTCGAAGGCGAAGTGTCGGCTTCATAGTGAATGAAGATGCTTCCGGACTCTAGCGCTGATCCAAAGAGACGAGGAGAGACTCGCGCCGAACAAGTTCACCCTCCGTGGCCTCAGCAACATCGGGCGATCATTTTATGTGCTGCAGGACATAGTTCACTTTGAAATCCTCTGGTCTGCCAAGATGAAGCTGTTGAGATGGTTCCTGGTCCATACGTGCGTAGATTCATAGAAACTTGAGTCGTAGTTTTATCGCACCCAAGTGTCCGTTAACGATGAAAACAACACCCCAAGAAAGTGCGAGGACAGTAGAAGGAGATAAACCAAGGCCGGGACTTGTTCAATTGAATATGTACTGAGAAGTGATTGGCTATCCTAACATGTAATACATATGCATACGAGGTATTAGAGAACCTCTGTTGGAAGAGTGTGTAGCCATTTTGGACTTTGCACTCTTCCAGGAGAGTGGAATCACCATTGGCTGTTTGGGATGGCATACATTCATGCATATATCGGCGGTTCCAGGTTGAAGTTGCATTTATTACTGGATAGCTAGATATGGCTACTTAAGTAACCTTACATAATATACTTTACCGTACTTAACAAAAAAAACACCTGGCCTATTTTTCAAAGGTGATTGGGTTAATACTAAAGGTGGCAAAATATGAGCCAAAATTGTGATTATTTTGTTAACTTTTTGGATCGCCTTTTCAAAATTCATTTAAGCCCGTACAATTCAAACGAAATGTCGAAAACAAGTATTTGAAGAGTTTATTACAAGAAAATCGCGGATCAGTCAAATTCTAAACATTTTTGGATTTCCAACAACGACTTATACACTCCGTTTTCCTCATGCTTGGCCAAATATTTCATAAATGCGGCCAGATTGTCAGATCGATGATCTTGGCCATAAGTACTGAAGGCTTGAGATATTCGTGACAATGAGGACAGATTCTCATTAACTTACTCGAATGCCTCTTCCAGCCACTGAATTACGTCTTTGCGGTCGACTTTGTACTTCCCTCCTGGACCTGGATCGGATCGAATTTTCCACGAGACATATCGCTTCTTGAATGCCTGTTTGATTGGCTTATTGACTATCAAGTCGCAGATTTGAATCAGAATTGTGCAACCAGGAGGAATTGCTCCCATGACAATATTTAACGCAGCCGCTTTTTCCATAACCTTTTCACAGAAATGGCTCGATGCCGCATCCCAGACCAAACCTAACTTGGCATCGGGATAACACGATCGCAACCATTCCAGATAAAGGCAGCACCCCTCTTTATCCATCCAATGTTTTGGATGGAAAGTGATCTGGCTCGTTCCATCCCAATTAGCGAAACGTCTGGATAACGTACCATTAGGTTGACCGGTCATTATAACGTAAGGCGAGATCAAACGTGATTCAAACATTTCACAGGCCACCATGACGGTACAGCCCTTCTTTTCGTCCTCACTTCTATTGGATCCGACGCGATGGACGTTCACTGGGGCAATCAAATGCGATTCTTTTGGATAAAATTGAAGAAACATCTCATCTGAGTTCACCAAACGCGTCACTCCAGCTGATGACATATTTTTCCGAATTAGTGCGGTTGATTCTTGACAAACTTGATGCCAATTGATGGGGACAGACTGTGAGATGGACTCTTTACGGATTGTGAAATGGTGTCTCTGAAGTACTCTAGTGAGCCACTGCGAAAACGCTGGGGTAATGTTGTCTGAATGAATGCCCATTTTGAGCTTCCATTCAGTTCCAACGACTTCCGAATCGTGTCCAAACTTTGCAATCAGTAGATTATAAGCTGAGGATTTGCAGAGGGGATTTCCGGTCTCCCAACCCTCAATAACGTGTTCGATTATAAATTCTTCTTGTTCTTGGTATTTCACTTTTCTCCCAGACCCTGCAGTCTAGGAAGTCTGGCGAAGATAAACGATATTATCGTGATATGTACTCATCTTCCTGTTTAATTGGCGGTTACCGTTCGAGGACGATAAGACATATTTCTTTCCATATGTGCTGACGCTGAACTTTGGGTCAATCTCGACTTTACTTGACGGTTCGACGCCATCATAATAATCTCGGTACGAAGATGGTATAGACGGTAGAATATCAGAGACTGTAAATGACTCCACATAGTGGAACCATTTTTCGAAGTAGACCTTTTGCCGAATCCAATTGTTGAACGTATTGATGTTAATACCGAACAACGAGCAAGTTAGTTCGGCATCCGCCTTGCTGATAGATTTATGGAGATAAAAGAATATAGATTTAGACTTCTTCTCCCATGTCATGGTCCGGTACAGCTCTGATGTCTTTTTCCCCAATAATCCTTTAGATTTAGATGATTCTACTAATTCTTTCATCAATCGGCGATGCAACTGCCGTTGGCGGTCCTCGATGACGATTTCGCTGGGTATTTTGGTCACACTAGTTCGCGGATCGTTTGTGATGACAGGCTGCAGCGTCTGCAGATGCAACTCAGTGAACATTTCGCGACAAACAAGGCAAGCTAGGTTGTCGGAATTGTCTCGCCCACGCTTTCGCTGCTCTTGGGCGTCTATCCAGCGCTGATTCGCGGGATTAGAAAGGAGGAATCTCTTCATCGCGATATAGAGGAATGCGGAATCCGAGGTAATTTTTTTGCGAACTCAGCCGAACTAGTTGGTGATTTTTTTTGTTAAAGAAAAATTACCTTAATATTAAAAGGTGATCAGAAATCCCGGAATTGTGATTTTTTGTGTGACTTTTTGTTAAGTACGGTACTTTCCTTTTTGCATATAAATCAGCACGCTTATACTGAACTCTCTACGGCCGTCAAACGGCGCTTGTTAGCTTGCCTCTCCCGCTGATCCTCCCTTTCTAAAACTTTGTCACAAGGTGAGTCTAGATCGCGTGAAGTGTTTAAGAACTTTTATTTGGGTTTTAACAACCTCCCCATTTAATCGTGTTGAAAAGCGTTCGAGTCCATATCGCAGGTCTAGACGAAAACTTAAGTCGCATGTGTTCAATAATGTATCCAAATATAACGAAAAGTCAATAAGCTTGATATCTCCACAGGTCGGCGGCGAAAAAGGTATCAGTAGACAGTTCGTAATGCACGGAAGATCATATCCCAACCAGGGACGAAATCAACGGGATGTATATTAAGAAGTGTTTAGCTAGCCTAACATGAAAATATGTACTAGATGTTTAAGTTATGGCAAACTTCCATCTGTGTGTGGCATACATTTCTTAGGCGTAACCAAAATGTGTGTACTCGGAACCGAGGTCTAATGCACTAATTACGGGGACGGGATAAACGGCAGCAAGTGAAAGACTAACCAGCAGCAAGTGAGGCAGCGACTAGGAAAAAACAAAAAAGGACCAAAAAAGGATATACTTTTACCTTTTTGGGACATTTATGCGCAGTCGGCTGCTGCTGCTTTAACATCCTTTACGGACTTCCTGCAATATAATTCACTGCTGTCCTTGTCAAACAAGCAGGATATAATATAATACCGCATACTATGATGCACACAATCCTGGGCAAAGATTATTTTACATTGACCACCTTTGATAATATAGAAAAGAAAAAATATAAAGGAGAAATGCAGGAGCTCATGTTTGACCGACTGTGGGAAGAAACAGTCGTGCGCATGCGTTATTGCGACATCTCGGAGCTTTCAGTAAATAAGCACTTGGCTCAGGTCCGGCAAATGTGCTTTACTGCTTGCATAGCCTAGGTCAATGGTTTGAAACATGGAACTAATGTCTTGCAGTCTGCAGTGGTCCAACATTTTCTAGACAATGAGACGTCGGAGGGTCTGCGTATTTCTAGCATTATGGCGGAGGATATGAAGCGCGAGTTAAAGAAAATTGAAAAGAGCGATGCTAAGTATAATATGGAGGGCACAATTCCATGGAAACCTCTTCCGGAAACCCACGTGAAGGCGGTTGACATGCTTGATGATGATAACGTGGTGATTATTGGACAGCGCTTCGGTAACTGGCGTTCAGCGCTAGATAATCGCGGGAAGATTTATTACTGGAATCTGACCACAAGATCCTCGGTTTGAGACCGCCCAATCGGCGACAAACTCCACGAAGGTGAGAGCAGTAGTGCGTTATACACTCTATATATGAGTCTGCGTATGTCAGTGATAGAACGAACTATTTCGTGATTACGCAATGCAAATACGTCTAGAGCTTCTCACGTCGGCATGGTAAATTCATTGCATCCCTTTCGCGTCAGGTTGTGATTTATTATCGGCCATCCGTTGATGTCGCTCCTGCATTTTTCTGTTTCACATATTCATTTGAAGCTTTTGCGCGTCTAAAATTTTCAGCTCGTATTCGTTCCTGTTGATCGCCGACGTGCTTTACCATCCTAATTAAATCGATAATCTACAGCTTGATGCGTAAACTTCAACTTAGTATGACCTGCGTTTACTCCAAATGTGGTGGAGCGGCTGATCAATGTTCTTGAGGCTCGATCAGGCGTTCCCACCCCGGACTGCCGACTAACGAAGGGTGTCCTCTGGTTTTCTGTGGGACTGGTCTTGTGTCTTGCTCACTTTTTGTATCCGACGGCTTGGGCGTGGGTCGCTCTTCAGATGACCGGGACGTAGACCCTCGAGGTTCCGATGAAAGATTGGGATGAGCTCGTAACGAATCGACCGGTGTCGATCAGTCTTGATAAGGCTTGATCAGGCTTAATCAGGCGAAAAAAGTCGATGATCAGGACCGCTGATTGATAATCAGGGGATGATCAAGGTCAATGATCACTGATCAGGAGTGATCAGGGTCAATAATCGATGATCAAGGGGTGATCAGGCTTGATCAGGCACAAACAGCCGATGATCAGGACGGCTTATCGGTCTAGTTGAATCCCCACGAGTTGGCGCGAGTTGCGAACAGGTGATCGCAGGTCGCAGGTTGCAGATCGTCGATCTTGGTGGTGATCAGCGAAGGGGTACTTGATCAGGCAGCGGAAATCTTCACCACCCGATTGCCGATCCTCTTAAGATTATTACGCTAATAGAATACCCAATATATCATGTATTCTACGCTTAAACTTAATAGGAGGGTCGATCAGCTCGTTCTACGGGCTGATCGACACTTTCCACTAAAATCCACCTAGAGTTCCCGTGGGGCGCTTAGAGCAGCCGAACTCCTAGGGGCCAAATGCGAACCAATGGGGAAGAGGTGAGAGTGCACTGCTTGATCACGTTCCCGAAGAAAACCTTTACAGACGAAGAAGCCGCTGACACAGCGGGCGGAGCCGAAGTTGAGTTCCCAAGAACTCTACGCCTGCCGGTGGGCAAAAAATGCACTAAGTGCTCCCGCCCGGGACGTAGATGTGTGTTTTAATGAAGGGAGGCGCTAGTTGCCGTCCCTGTAGATTTCCTTAGTAGTTGGACGCAAAAGAAGAACTTTATTAGCACTTATATCCTAAAAACTACCAAGTACCTAATATAAACCAATCAGAACTACCCATTCGAACGTACACCGTCGATCAGTCGACCTGATTTCTGTCGTCCGTCGCTATCCGTTAGGTACCCGTACCTAGTCGTCCCTTCTCCCGATGTACCGTCTATGTCCCGTCCATGTCCACCACAGTTGCACCTATAGTGGTACACACAGTTGTGCCCACAGTCACACCCATAATTATGCACCAATTTTATGGTACACTTTACCACAGCCACCCCTGAACCTCGTCCCAGCCGGACAGCGGTTGGGGCGGGGGTCGACCATGCCTTTGTCACCCATTGATCATGCCACCGTTGATCAGGCAGTTAGTACCCATCAAATCGCCCTTTCTCCCATCGATCTAGTCACAATCGATCAGACCGTTGCCACTCAATGGTCTGCCCATCATGACCATGCATTCGCCATCCACCAACCATGACATCAACGATCAGGCTCTCTTGATCAGGAATTTCCACATTTCCTCCGACACGTCAAGGATGCGATCGATCGAACAATATCTCCACGATCTCCACGATCACGAACAGCGCTTCGGCGATCACTAACAGCGCTCCTGCCCTCGATCGGTCTAAGGCCGATGAGCTGATCGCTGCGGTCAACCAAGCATACACTCTGCAAGAGGCGCTCCGCGTGCGAGATGAGGAGGTCGTCGTGTTAAACAACTCGCTCTCGGTGCTCGAGGACATCGTCCCGATGCTTCGGGAGCAACTCGCAAGCGCTAACCGTCAAGTCGCTGATCGCGATGATGAGATCAAGCGGATTCGTGAGCAGCTAACGCCCCTGCGTGATTAAGTCCGTTTGAAGGTCAAAGATCTCAAGTACAAGATGAAGGTTGCTGAGGCGACCATAGCAGACCAACGCGCCCAGATCCGCGATCTGGAGGGCGGTCGTGATCGCGATCGCTATCGATTATCGGTTCAGGAGGAGACCATTGCTGATCACGCGCAGGAGATCTCGCGTCTTGCGGCACTCCCTGATCAAGTGACGATTAATCAACTCCAACAGCGCTTGGTCATGCTACAAGGAGCGTATGATCAAGCCGTCTCTAAGAACTAGCGCCTGATCTAGACGGCGTTCAGGCTCGACTAGAAGGCCGCGAGGCGCAAGAAGGAACGCGATCGCACCCGGGAGGAAAATGAAGCCAATCGCGTAAAAATGGATGAATATGTCGCTATCATAGCCCAGATGAAGGAGATATGCGATCGCGTAGATGGGACGTCGGCTAGCAGGACCGAGCTGGAGCGTCTACGCATCGATAATTACAAGTTAAACACGGAACTTTCGACAGCGCGGCGCCGCTTCCATTACGTGTCTGCAGATCGCGACGCACTGCGCGACCAGTTGCGTCATGTTCAAGATGAACATACGCAATTGCAGGAGTTCCACTCGCGTCTACAATCCGCGTTGACTGGTGTATCGCTACAAATGGCCGGCTTCGTAAGATCTGATCGAGCTGCAAGCTCGTCTGCTGACCTTCAAGGTGGTTCGCCAGAAGATTCTGTCATTCCGTTCACTTCTTCGCCTATGAGACGTGCACAGATTACGAAATCCAGATCTCGGTCCAAGCGGCAACGCCAAGTTCTTCCCATTTCAGAGGAGAAGTGAGATGATGATCATTCACTCAGTCCTGATCAGCTGGATGACAATCAGGGCGGTTCTTCTGCCCTGATCAACGCACAAATTCCATCCAGTCCCACGATCAGCGAGTTCGGGAGTGAGGGTTCACTTGATCAAGGCTCTTCCGGGTTCCTCTTCCCTCGCACGGGTGATTACAAGTCGTTGATCTTGGTTCCTGATGGTGCAGCAGATGAAGAAATCTTGCCGTGGACTCCGTGTCAACTAAGCGGTTTTGATCTGAGCAACGTCTCGGTACAAGTGGTCTTCGACTACTTTGTGGTGGTGTCAAGTTCGAAATCGAAAACATTAGCACCGATAACCTGACTACCACCATCGCGCCCAGCCTTCCAACTTTCGGAGGGGGTACTCCGCGGACCACCACTCGAGATCTGGTCCGATCGTCCGCTGCAAGCAGACGACCGGTCGTCATCAGAACCCACTTGGTCCGATTGTTTAGTGTCCATCTCACCTTGTGTACCCGATGGAATGGTCTAGTTACACACTTGGTGGATCGGGATCGCAGATTGGATCGAAGTGGTCTTGAATATAGAAGAACGATCTGGGTAGGTATCTCTGGGGCGGAACTCTTCACCCCAGACACAAACAGACCAAAAACACTTCCAAGAGATAATTTCCAATAGGTCGATCGTCCAAACGATCCAGACCTGACTAATACGAAATAATAGAGGGTAGACCTACCGTTCCGGTCTAGCCCCTGACCAATACGAAATAAGACCAAAACCGGTCTAGTTTCCAACCAATGTTAAAACAAGCCAATATGTTCGCGTGAAGAACCAATATGCTCGTGAAACTCCACAAACGATATCTCCACGCCAAGACCAATCCAGTGAATAGCACGTTCCAAACGTACTTAAGTTGAGGTGTTGAGATCGCCAAATCATACTCCCGTCGAGGGACTTCCGGTGGGCCAAAGTGCGCGTGCGGCGCTTCCAGACCGGGTATAATGGGCGAGAAGGGATAATTCGACCCTCTGCCCCCAAACACTCCGCGGCGGGCGGAGGCGACTAGCGTACGAAAAGGGAAGAACGGCGACCCCTAGCCGTGGTGTGAGCCCAGACCAAAGGATTTCTACCTAGAAAAATCCTGTAACCAAACGGCTTCTACTTTATTAGGCAAAACCACAACCAAAAGCCCTCTTACTTGGAAAAACCACAACTAAAATATTACTACCCTATAGTCCCTAAATGTACCCACACAAAAATATGTAAAATACCCAAAGTCGGGTGACTCACCAAAACTTGCGTTCTTGACACTTCTTGAGTCTGATAGGCTGAAAATCCCCCCTTGTTTAAACCAATCCGAAATTAGACCAAATGCCTTGACGAAACTTGACCAGAAGTGTGCCTAATTTTGGGCACGCTTCTCCACAGCCGCCCCCGAGTCAGACCGTGTCGCACAACGACAACGGTCTGACCTCGTCCATCAAATTCAGTTAAACCTTGGTCATTCAGACTTTTCCGACATGTAGCAACCATCTTCTTCATCCGTTCCAGGTACTTGCACTGCTGGACTTGACTTTCTTGCATTTCCTTGACCGTTCTTGTAGGCACCTCGCATACCACGTCATCGCATGTCACTTCGCCCGTCCGGTCGGTCCGGTCTGGCAGCCCCCATCGTTCTACTGCACCTCAGACATCGGCAGGGCCTTAGACCGGGACCGTCACGCAGTTGCAAGACGCACTTGAAGAGATCGCACGTCTCCAGGAGCAGATTGCTCAACAGGCGACACAACGTAAGCATGCATGTCCGGTCTTCACCTTGGACCTGTTATAACCTTCGTTTGTCTTCAGCCCGTATACCTCCAGCCCGTATACCTCCTGCCATCGGCAAGGCGATCAATGCCCTACTTGCCGCCGATCGGCAGTCGAACACGCATGACTTCCAGCTGCGTCAGGTTTTGACTGGGCTCATAACCGCGCGCAACAAGCTGACCCGCTTGGAAGCTCATCAGCTTCATCTCCGGGAGCAGCTTGTGCTGGTCCAACAGCAACAAGCGGAAGGCCTGCTGGACCAGACCACGTTGAGTGTTCAAAGCGACGATCTCAAGAGGCGTCTCACCGAGCCGAATTTCGATTCAAGACCAGACCCAGGAGGTCCGGTCTTGTGAACGCAAGTCGAACGATTGGACGCAGGCAGCGAACGGTCGTCGGGCGGTATTGAAAGAATGTAAATAGCGCTTGGTTGACCTGTTGCGTCCTCGTCGGCATCCGATTGCTGCCTCCAGCGTAGACCGGTCTGCGTCGGCCGCCTTGGTGGACCTACACCGGGACCAAGACCAAGGCCGTTCATTGGCCGAAATTCTCCAGCCCGAAATTCCACACAAATCAAAGAAGCGCGCGGACGCGCCGGGTAGCTCGAGGGCGCGGGGCATAGCGCGCGACCCCGAATCGAAGGGAAGCGTGCGGTGCCCCATAAGCGACCCAAGACGCAGGCGCTCATGGGCCCAAGCTCGGACGAGAATGACGACAGTAACATTTCCAAAAATCGAGCGCCCTCTACCGCCGGTGCTGACCGTGCCAATTATTCAGAGGTCTCGTCCTGGGATGACTCCGGCGGAGACTCCGGTGATTCGGAGTTTGCTGTCCCCATCCCAACCAAGTCGCAAACAAGTCCACATGAAAGTTTTGTTCAAGTTGCATCGACTTTGGAGCAGACCAAGAAGACCGGTCCGCATGGTGGCGTTTCACCACCTCATGTCGACAAAGTCAGCACCTACGGTCTTGCCTGGGACGTCCAAGCTCTACAAAGATGCTTTGTTGGCCAACGTGGCAATCGACAGTTCTTCCCTTCCGCCACGAACGCGTGAGGATACTTTGCCGTGGTCGCCAGGGCAGATCGGTTGTTTACGTCGGTCCACCCTGACCAAGAAGATCCTTGCCCGGTCTTTCTCTCGTCCAGACCATTGGCTTTTCCCGCCGGCGAAGAAAGTTCCTGCCGCGTCGGAATGGCGGCCTGACTTGATCACGTCGGCACAGATCTCCCGCTTGTACGCTTACGAGCCGTGGAAGATTTTCGAGCATCCCAAGCTGGGGTTCATCTTCCACTCGACTCCGTGGGCCAATGCTTTCATGAGTCGGGTGAAATGTTTTAACAAGACACACGCTCAAGCCATCTGGGAGGCATCCCAGTATCTGGTGCTTCCCCCGGAACGACTTCGGCAAGACCCTGGCTTGGTGACCATCCAGAACAAGCGCAAGCGGCGTCGGATCAGAGAGGGTGAGGCCTGGCAGTCCCTGTGCCAATATGTTTTGGACGGGATGCTGGCCCACGAGTGCGACATCGATGTGTTCTTTTATCCAGTTGTACTTCATATGCCGTGGCGTCGCGTCGAGAGGACCCGGCTGCTGGCTGACGGTGGCACATGGTACCCCGGTCTTGGGTGCATTACACCGGTCTTGGACCTCAAGGAAGCTTTGGTCCAACTAGACCAACAAGAACCTTGGCGTAAACAGTACCAGGACCAAGTTGAAAAGCATCCGTCGTTGACCGTCGGCAGTCTGTGGGGTGATGGCGAGTGAGGTCGTAAGTAGTCGACCAGATAACACTTAATATATATCATCGTTCTTTTTCACATGTTCGGTCATCAAATCACTTGAGCTAATTCCACCACTTTCTCCAGAGTTGTTTCAGGCACGTTATCACCAACCGTTCCACTTACATCGCGAAAACACAATCCACGTTCGTCACTCCACTTCGTCACATATTCACAATACACAATACACAAGACACAAGACCTTCCACCTCATTCCAATTCGTCACATATTCACATACACAAGACACAAGACACAAGACCTTCCACCTCTTCACACCGGTCGGGAAGACCGATGCTACTGCATGTCTTGGTCTTGGTCTTCATGGGTCTGCATCAATGCGAAACTGTTCCGACTGACTCGGTCCCGTTCGAATTCTCGTAGTAGTTCTACACAGTTCAGGTCGGACTCATCGATCCAAGTTGTTTCATCATGGTCCTTCCATCGGACCAGATATTCTCGGTGGGTCCGGCCAAACCTGGTCTTCTTGACCGATCGGACATCTAAGACCTTTTCCACTTCAAATTCGTCCTTCTCCAGCGGTCGTTCCCAACTGTCCTCCGGCAGTAATGCTTCATCGAAATCAAACCGTTCTGCCTAATCTACTAGACAGGGCATTTTGGGACGATCAGGAAATTCTCGGACCAGTTTTAACTTGGACACATGTACGCTCGGGAAGACCTTGTAGTCCGTGCCGGTTGTTACTAGACGGGCAGCGTGTTCACCAATCAGCTCGGCAACACGGAAAGGACCGTGCCACATGTGAGCCGGATTCTTCGCATAGCCCTCCTTCACTCGGTCTACGTACAACCATACCCTCGCCCCTGGTTCTATACCGTGGGGTTGGACCTGGTCGTTGTTCCGGTCTGCCCGGTATTGTGTAGCTTGACGTAACTTTTCGTTGACAATTTCTCTTGCATGCTGGTAAAGTTTCTTGACCTGCATGCGCCAACGTCGAGCATCACGATCGCGGGTCCGAGTGCAGCCAATAGGTATCGCGGCTTCAAGAGTGGACCGGGGGTCCCATCCATACGCAAGATAAAAAGGCGTTTCTCCTCGGACCCGATCGGTCGACGAGTTGAGTGCAAACACCAGCCTTTCTGCGTATTCGTCCCAATTGCGCTGGTCTGGATCGGCAACGTACATCTTGATTGCTCTTGTAATAGTTTGTACCATACGTTCTGCCGATCCATTCGCTTGCGGACGATATGCCATCGTCGCGCTCTGTTTCTGGCCCAGCATATCGTTAAGCGACCGGAACACCTCGGCCATGAAACCGGGTTCTCGGTCGTGTCTGATGACCTCGCTGGCGCCGAACCTTCGGAACACGCAGTCGTCGTAACTTTTGGCGATCTGCTCGGCAGACCGGGACGCACTTGCCTTTGCAATAACTAGACCGGTGAACAGGTCTACCCAGATCAACAACTCAGTATTGCCATATGTAGATTTAGGCAGCGACGGTATATGGTCCATCGCTATGACCTGGAAAGGGTAGGTAGCTTCGATATTTCCGGGCGATCGCCCCTTGATTACCGGTATACCCTTTCCGGTCTCGCAATCCGTACAACAACCCACATATTTCTGTACACTTCGGAAAGGACCTATCCAGTGAAAGTGGGACCTGATCTTGTGATACGTTCTGCCTATGCCCTGATGTCTCCCTTCTAGACTCACATGGTAGTGATGGAGGACATCCGGCTGCAGCAACTCAGGTATCACCAATTTCGCCAATCAGTCCCGATCTGCACTGTCTTGGTCGGCATCGCGGCAGTAATATAGTAAACCATCCTCATCCACTTCGTAACTGTCTGCGATCTTGGCACATTCTTTCGCTTGACCATTCGTCAACTTAGACAATTCACCGCGCAGGTAGGCCTTCAAATTCACAATCCATTCTTCTTCGTCCTGCGCCTTGAGGATACGTTCTGCCCTTAGTCGTTGCACAACAGATTCACTCAACCGTTCCTTTGGGAACGGTTGGTGGGGCTTCCGAGCTTTCGGTCTAGTCGCGACCATCACATGCACCTGGTCCGGAGCGTTCTTGGGTCCGATCACCTCGGGGAGCCTGTTTATATTCATCAATTCATCAAGAACGGCCTCCTCGGTGATCGTAGCCCCGGTCTGGTCTTGCATGGCCTTGGTCGCGAGATAGTCGACACTTCTGTTCCAGTCCCGTTTTACGTGCAACAGCTCGTGGTTGGGACGGTCTTTCAATGCCTTCATTACCCGATCATTTATCGTCCTTAGTCGTGGGGCCTTGCAGTCGATCTCTCCGGTGACCTGCCTGATAATTACTAGGTTGGAGTCACCACATATGATGACTCGCCCCTTCTCTTGCGACGACAGCAGGTCCAGACATAGAAGTAGACCTCGGTACTCCGCCTCGTTAACCGTAATATCCGGCGTGAAATCAGCAGCGGCTGCAATTATAGACCATTGTGGAAACTCCCACACTATAGCACTATAGGCGCCGACCTTCTTCTTCACGCTTGCCGATCCGTCAAAATTTAAGACCAAGAGCTCTTCATCATAGTCGACGGTCGGTGGCGGTCTCGAAACTGACTGCCGAGGTTGCTTCCTCGGGGCAATCGCTATCAATGCTTCGTCCACTTCAGACCGAGGGGTGATACTGGCAGATAATGTGCCCAATATCTCTTCCTCGCCCCTGGTGCACTTAACGACCTCGAGGGTCCACTGCGACAAGACCGCCGACCATCTGCCTAGACGTCCGTCCATCCCATTGGCTGATAATAGCCAGGACAAAGTAGACCGCCTTGACAGGACCTTTATAGGTCGGCCGACCAGCAGGTTGTAACACACATCCAGAATTCGCAGCAACGCCAGCACTTCTTTCTCGACAATTCCATAGTCCACTTCATTTGGCTTCAGCGTTCTGCTCGTGAACGTGACCGGATGGTACACACCATCATGATCTTGTACTAGAGTGGCCGAAATGGCCCACTGACTAGCATATACAATAATGGTCGGGACCTTTTCGGGATCGAAATGCTTCAAAATCGGTTCCGTCGCCATCTTAACCTTCAACATACCAAAAGCAAACTTTGCACGCTTCATATGGTCTTCGGCCTCCACTTGCGGACAATCTGCAACAAGACCAGAGTCGGCGCCCCCATGTAAAGTTGCCCGGTCCTCTTCGAGCAACATACGGTAGTCTACTTCCCGGAGCTCATACAACACAGCCGCGTAGATAGCAAAATCTTCTATGAAGCGGCTGTAGTAGTTTAAACTTCCTAGGAAGGACCTCATTGCCTTCAGAGACTTGGGAAACGGGAGGTTACTTAACGAATCCAGGTCCTTAGGATTAGCCTCTAGACCATTGTTCGAGACCATATGGCCTAAATAGGCGACCTTGGACATACCACAAAAACTTTTCACGGCGCTGATAGATAGGTTCCAGCGGTTGTATGTCTCCAACAGTCGTTCAACCTTCTCGCACAGATTGTTCCATGACGAGGCAGGTATCAGAATGTCGTCGATGTACGACCGCCTCCCTAGAACGGACGGTCTTCTTTCCCGATCGGGTTCACCCTCTGTAAACACATCATAACTTTCGGCAGGGTCCCGATCGGTCTTGATTTTGAAGTGTCCGTACAATGCGTTGTCTATCAACCTTTGATAGATCTGGGGTGCGTTCTTCAGACCGAACGGCATACGGTTCCACTCGAAAAGACCAAACGGTGTCACAAATGCGGAAATCTCACGGGCTCGATCAGTCATCGAGACCACCCAAAATCCACTCGCCATGTCCAGCGAACAATACCACAAGGTCTTGTCCAGGTCTTCCAACAAATCATTAATCAGCGGCATCGGGTACACCATAAGTTTAGTTAACCGATTTACCAGCCGATAGTCGATGCACAACCTAATGTCGACGCCGTTCTTCTTGATAACAATTACGATCGGCGAGGCCCATGGCGAGGTCGACGGTCTAATAATCTTGGTAGCCAACAGTCCTTTGACAAGATCAGAAAGCTTTTCACGGTACTGTGGCGCCACGCGTCGACACCGCTGGGCAATCGGCTTGGCATCTCCAACGTCAATATCGCAAATCGCACCACGGGCTGCAGGTGGTAAGGCGTTGCCCTTTCCGATCAGCAGATGTCTTTTCTTCCATATGATATTCTTCAACTGCTCGATCTGGTCTGGACTGTTAAGGTCTTGATCACCCACTTGTAAATCATCCATTGTAACTTCGGGAGAGTCGGCAGACACTTCAGGGAGGACTGCCATTTGGCTTTCCAGCTCCTTAATGTACTGTTCCCCGCCTTCATGTATACAGACTTGTTCATCTTCTGGGGTGATATCACTAGACCATCTGGACCGGCTGAACGCCCCTGGTCTTGATCGACGGGCTGTCCTTCACTGATATCGGTCTGATTAGGAATACCGTCATGGTCCGACTCAGCAACTTCATGTTCCCCTTCTTCCGTTTCTTGCTCCGCTGTCGCCTGGTCTTGTGCTGACACCACGTTGAATAGCCTCGGCTCGTCTACTTGATGGTCCACCGTTCCTGGTGACTGCGGCGCCTTTCTTCGGACCAACATCTTTTTCGGGGTGACATAACTTGGTCTTTCCACTAAAGGTGAGGTATCCTCTTCCACCGACCCATCATCGCTGATAAGATCGGTGGTCGATTGGTACGACAGGTTTTGCCACTCGACATACCACCTCGACCCAATCGAGACGAACCCCATCTTCCTTGGTACCTTCCCTTCTGCTAACCACATGCCGACAATAGTGTTATTGTACAGTGTCAGCGGCTTGTCACCGATATTGGTAAAACGGACAAAATCACGTCGACCAGCACTCTTTACGAAGGTCGAGACCCACCGATCTCCCCTGGTCAACCACAACTTCCTCGAACGGAAACCTTTCTCGACCGGGGTATCGGCAGACCGACCAACTGGGATAGTGAGGTATTGGTCCCACCGGACCAGATCGGTATCCGAATCATACAGAGGTCTTCGACCAGCCAACTGGAACTGGACCTCATCCGGGAGCGTAAGCACTCCATGTGACAGGTCTAGGCGAATACCAGCTGGGACCATGAAATCCATGCCTAGTAAAGCGTCTTGACCAGCCAACTTGCCAACCCAAGTGCTGAAAAAGTATACCAGCGATCCCAACAAAGTAATTTTCACACGCGTTCTTCCTTCGGTCATATAAGAGTTTTCGCCGATCCCGACGTATTCTTGTCTCTGGGTATCGTCTATACGACATCCGAACTTACGAGCAAAGGCGGAGTCGATTATCGATACTTCATCTCCAGAGTCGAACAACATCGTCGCCTTCTGGTTATTAATCTTGCCACAGGCTTTAGCCTGCTTGAACCATTTATCAGGCGCGTGATACTTCCAATATCCGCGGGATTCTCCAGGCAGCAAGTCCAACTGCATAACAACCTTAGTCCGGGAGTACTCATCGGTCTTCAGACTGTAGACCGGATGGTCTCGGTCGACGCAATTTGGAATAGAACGTGTATTGTCGGTCTTATCCTCCTTGCCGACATATGCATAGATGTGAACCGTAGAACGCTAGGCTCGATCCAGATTCCAACCTAGCGAGCGTTCTAGTTTAACATCTTTTCTGCGTCCGGCGGCAGCATCCCCGCGTGCTTGTCCGGCACATACCACTTGCACATCATGTTAAAAAATTCTTCAATCTTGCAGTGGCCGGCCTCGTGGATCTCTACACATGACTTGAATACGAAGAGGCAGTGGTCCGTCGGGTGACCGCGTCTCTCGCACTTCTTTCACACCATCTTCTTCCAGCAGTTTGGACCATCATGTTTGCTCGACCAACAGTGGGAGCACTTCTGACGAGGCCGGTCTGGATCGGACTTGCTTCCGTTCCTTCCCTTCCGGTCCACCTGGTCGGGCTTCGACTTGGTCTTCGGGGCAGGTCCCGCAACATATACGTAACGATACTGGTCTTCATCCGATGACTCCTGGCTGGATGGACTTCCACTTTCCCCTTCTGACCCCGTGCTGTCATCAGCTACAATTGCCTTGACCGCTCGGGTCGGTCTGGTCCAAGGTCTCTTGACCGGATCGGTCTGGGTCTTGGAACGATAACGACCTGATCCATCAGCCGTCTTCGCTCTCATACTACGCGACTGTTGTAACGTCCGCAGGGTCTGTTCGACTTCGCCCGCATCCTTAACACGCAGTAGAGTAAGCTGGTCCGCCAGTTCTTGATCGTCAAGGGTACTAATATAGTGACCGACATGTTATAAGGCGGCACCGTTCGGCGGGTTATTCTCTTTGATTGTTATGCCGGCGAGAAGTGCAGCCACGTTCAACCGATGCAAATACTCGATCGGTGTTTCGTCGACCCGCTTCTGCATATGGTGGTACTTACGGGCGCTTGAAAATCCGGAGTTACAATATTGACCTTCAAACTCCGCACATAACAGGTCCCAGTCAGACCGGACGCCCCGACCCAACTGTTGAATCCAGTTCGCAGCCGGTCCTTTTAACAAATCCCGGAAGGTTAAACAACGTTTGCTTTTTGGAGTCTGGTCTCGCAGGAACGCAGACTTGACCCGACTGAACCAAGACCGGGCCTGGTCTTCATCAGCATCCTTGCCGGTGAAGTCCTTGAGGTCGGTCGTCGCGGCCATACGGATGCACGGAATCTCAGCAGATCCAAAGTCGTAGGCAGTAGTGGAGGCTAGGTTAGCCTTGCGCACCTTGCCTGCGCCTGTACCATCTGATCCACCATGGTCGTCAAGACAGCCGACCGACTCCATATCACAGTCACTTGTCTTGCTTGGTCTACGCGGTCTTGCCGGTTGCGGCTTTCGCCTTCTCTTGCCGGTTGGTTTATCACTTCTAATAGGCTTATCCATAGATGTTACCGATTCCATATCCACATCTTTGCAAACATTGGCACCTTGACAGGTAGACCGGTCTTGGACATGTGGGCGCATAGGTGGTCTAACCCGTTCTTCCATGAAACGTTGCATCATCGTCTCAAACATGGCTTGGACGTTGGCTGGCGTCATGGGCAACGTGTTGATACCCTCCTTTTGCGGAACTGAGGCCTGTGGGGATCGCTGGGGCCCCGACTGGCAAGCAGCCGTTTGCTGGCGCATGTCCCTTTTTTGTTCAGACCGGGCATGGTCCACCCCCATGGTCATCCGCTCGACACCGGTCTCCAACTCTGATGAGCTGTTAGAAGCCGGTGGAGACTGGTAGATCGATTCATCATCGGAACCAATGTCAACAAGCTCTGTGGAGGCTTCGGCGACCTTCATTTCCGTGGTGGGAGTTGGGCGGCGAACCGCCCCCACCAGTGGCACCAAACGGTCGTGGAGGTCCGACATTGACGCCTCCAGTCTCCAAGCATCAAATTCAAACAATTTATTGACACCGGCGGGGTTCTGCATTTTAATGTTAACCTCCGCCAACATCGCCACCAAATTCTTGACGAGCAGTAATGGTCGATCACTCTGGATCGGCTCGGTAGTGGGACCGAGAAGACGGTCGGGGATATGGAGGTCCAACACCCGAAAGACCTGGTTTTGGCGAACAAATCGCTTCAATTCAAAAACATAATACATCTTGTCCAGGTCTTCTTCGGTGATAGCCTCATCCCCGACCTTCGACTTTTCTTCGAAGTCGTCTTCGTCGGGTGGCATTACAAGCCCTTTTCTGGACACCTTGGGTACTTTGGGGACTTTAGGGAGGTAGACCGGATCGTTCCAGTCAGCCTCCAAGTAATTTTCATCTTTTAGTTTTCCATCAATTTTTTCATTCATACGCATAGGATCAGGACCAAGGTCCTGATCCTTTCCGGAACTATAGCAAGACCTGCTATAGTCCCGATCGGCTCCGGTGGGAGCCTTTTGGGGAGGAAAAAACTTATTAATCCCGATCTGGTCCTCCACCAGGCCAGATATGACATCGCCATCTTTATCAACAACGAGAACGTAAGGCAATAGCCTTTCCTTAAGTCCTCTCCAGAACGACTCCATATTCAAATCATTCAAATCTTCGAATCCAATTTTTGATGGAATATCAGCACGGTGATATCCACGATCACCAAGTGATCCGGACACGCGCACCATTGTGGTGGAGTCAACTTCGAAATCGAAAACATTAGCATCGATAACCTGACTACCACCATCGCGCCCAGCCTTCCAACTTTCGGAGGGGGTACTCCGCGGACCACCACTCGAGATCTGGTCCGATCGTCCGCTGCAAGCAGACGACCGGTCGTCATCAGAACCCACTTGGTCCGATTGTTTAGTGTCCATCTCACCTTGTGTACCCGATGGAATGGTCTAGTTACACACTTGGTGGATCGGGATCGCAGATTGGATCGAAGTGGTCTTGAATATAGAAGACCGATCTGGGTAGGTATCTCTGGGGCGGAACTCTTCACCCCAGACACAAACAGACCAAAAACACTTCCAAGAGATAATTTCCAATAGGTCGATCGTCCAAACGATCAAGACCTGACCAATACGAAATAATAGAGGGTAGACCGACCGTTCCGGTCTAGCCCCTGACCAATACGAAATAAGACCAAAACCGGTCTAGTTTCCAACCAATGTTAAAACAAGCCAATATGTTCGCGTAAAGAACCAATATGCTCGTGAAACTCCACAAACGATATCTCCACGCCAAGACCAATCCAGTGAATAGCACGTTCCAAACGTACTTAAGTTGAGGTGTTGAGATCGCCAAATCATACTCCCGTCGAGGGACTTCCGGTGGGCCAAAGTGCGCGTGCGGCGCTTCCAGACCGGGTATAATGGGCGAGAAGGGATAATTCGACCCTCTGCCCCCAAACACTCCGCGGCGGGCGGAGGCGACTAGCGTACGAAAAGGGAAGAACGGCGACCCCTAGCCGTGGTGTGAACCCAGACCAAAGGATTTCTACTTAGAAAAATCCTGTAACCAAAAGACTTCTACTTTATTAGGCAAAACCACAACCAAAAGCCCTCTTACTTGGAAAAACCACAACTAAAATAATACTACCCTATAGTCCCTAAATGTACCCACACAAAAATATGTAAAGTACCCAAAGTCGGGTGACTCACCAAAACTTGCGTTCCTGACACTTCTTGAGTCTGATAGTCTGAAAAGCCCCCCTTGTTTAAACCAATCCGGAATGAGACCAAATGCCTTGACGAAACTTGACCAGAAGTGTGCCAAATTTTGGGCACGCTTCTCCACAACTTCACACGCCCCGAGGGATGATTGTTTCGAGTTGCTACGCGCGCCCCTTCGGCTGATCAGTGGTGTAGTCACCTGATCACCCAGTAGGAGGTAGAGCTGCTGTACTCGCGACGCCCCTGGGATACCTTCAAGATCATGCTGCCACCCGTCTCTTTCCGCTCAGTCGGCTGGTTTGCCGACTTTGAAGCGAAGCGCCAGTCGTTTCTAGACCATCACGTGCAGGCGATCTGGGAGTCGACCCATTATCTCCCCATATATAAAAGCCTCCGTGAGCGCGACGACTTCTTCCAAGAGTATCATCAAGGTCGGCGTCAGCGCAGAATCCGTGTCGGGGAATCATGGAAGAAGGTCGTGGAATTGGTCCTGCAGAGTATGATCGACGGTAAGTGCGATCTCGACATTTCCTTGGACCCGTCGATCTCCCATTGTGCCCGGAACCGTTCCCTAAAGTATTCTCCGGCCGACGATGGGTCATGGTATCCAGGGTGCCAATACCTCGGACATTACCGGAAGCGCTGCGTGAGGTCGATGCTTAAGAGACTTGGCGGATTCAATATCGCCTTTCTGTTGAAAATCATCCTGGAAGGAAAATCCTCGCCTTTGCCGTAAGTTTTATGGGTCTGGTTAGCTGTCCGATCACTTCTTCTTTAATCAATAAACTCTTGATCATGCCATTTCCAACTGTTACTTCGTCACTTTTCATGCACAACATAAATCAGTCTTCCATCGGCTCATTTGCCGTTGTTCCACCACCATATCTCGCAATATCCATCGTAAATTCACCACTTCAAGTCAGTCATCATTTCTCCATTAATCGTGAGTTTCGTCATTCGTTCTTCTCCAATCAAAGGTTCTTCAATCATAATCTCATAATCAGTTCGTTGATAATGCGCTAGTTGGACTCTTCGTTCACCTGCATTACATCAAACCGATGTTTGTTGATCATCTTCCGTTCGAAGTCCTTGATCATGTCATCACAGTTCAGATCTTCCTCGTCTACCCATGACGGCTCATCATAATCCTTCCAGTAGACTTTGTAATGGGGTGCCATTACATATACATAGTGCGGGTAAAATAGAGGTTAGTTTGAGTTCTAGCTCAAGCCTCTCAAAGTATTTTTATCATCCCTTTTATGTGAGGGTTGTGTGTGACCCCTATAATTGGGGTGCCATTACATAATAATTGATATTCAAGTTAGAATATCACAGTTAAATTTCAGACGCGTTGTCTGAAATTCAAATAAGAGATTATAAGTTATTATAATCTACGAAGGAAAAGTCGATTCGGTATAAATACCGAATCTTGCAGGTAAACTAATAGTACAGTTAGTTGAATACTTGATATTATTATATTAGTTAGGTAATTACTATACTATTAGCCGCTAACCACCCATTAAATAAACATTCTTAATTTTGCGTTCTAACAGATAAGTGAATATTATATATTTACTTTTAGTATAGGATTAGTTGTAATCAACTAATCCTACCCCTTTTGTATTGCGCGCTTCCTCGCACAACACAGTATAAGCCTGTAACAGGATCAGTCCTGTTACACCTGGTAGCACTTTGTGGTCCGTCTTAACGGCCACAGTTCCGTTCCGCTTGTTAACTAGCGGAGCGAAGATTAAGAGCCGCTCGGCATCATGTCGCGAGACATGACGCCTGCCGATCGAGAGAGAACGCTGAAGTGGTGAAGAAACACTTCCCCTACTTCTCGTCGCGTAGTAAAGACGCGACGGTAGAAATGGTTCGGTCCATGGGGACCGACATCATTACCTTTCTCCAGGCTAAGTCCCCGGAGGAAGTGATAGAGGTGGTGAATCGCTTTAGGCGAAACCACCTAGAAAAGCCAGCACGGCCCGCGCAAGAGGCAGCGCGGACCGCACCTGCACCTGCAACGCATAGCGTTGAAGTGGTAAAGGCGCGAGTACCGCCCTTTACCGGTGAAGGGGGCGAGCCCCTTCGTAGATGGTTCGCAGAGGTGGAAGATGCTATCTCTGCGCAAAATTTTGTTGAGTGACGAACGTCAACAGGCGTACTTCGCCACAACATGTCTGGGCGGCAGAGCCAGGGCATGGGCGATGAGTCGCAGAGCCACTGATGACTCTGCTTTCCTTACTTATAAGGAATTAAAAGCTGAGCTAAAGCTCAACTTTGAAGCTCCAGAAATGGAGCTAAGTAGTCGGCAGGAGTTCATGGAACTCTGGCAAGGTAAGCTTGACCTTCAAGCTTACGCTCAGAAGAAGCAATATTTGCTGTAAAATATTGTGTATGAGCCGGTGCCCCTGCTATACAGGTCACTGGCTTCATGAAGGGGACTCAATGATGGTCCCGTCAAACAGAGTCTCTATCGGCACCCGACAAAGACTCTACAGGATGCCATTGATATGAGCATCCGTGAGGAGTTCAGCATGCGATCAGCGTCATCGCATGCTGGGTACAGCCGAAGGGCTCAACAGCCCTTCGCTTTTGACATGCCACAACAGCACGTAAACAAGCAGCATTCGGGCAGACGAAGTTCACACTTCGTATCAAGAAACAGCCACCCGCGACAGATCATGGGCGGTGGAGGTCCAGAGCCGATGGACCTATCGGTTGCGGTTGCTTCGAACACGAAGCAACCGAAATCTAAGAAGAATAATCACTGCAATCGATGCGCGAAAGTGGGGAATTTTGCCCATGAGTGTATGGCTCCGCGTCCGGTGCCACGCAGTCAGCGGACGGAACCGTCCGCTCAACGGCGACACCAACAGGGACATCACCCTGTTGGTGAAAAAAACGTAAATCACCAGTAGGGGCGGGGCGCCCTACTGGGAATGTTATCCCACATGCCGACATTAGGCATGTGAGGGTAATAGCCCCAGACGGGACAATGTCCTGTCAAAAGGTGCAGGGTGATGATAAGCCTATTATCACCCTGGAGGTTAAGCCGCACGGGATCGATGTCCCCATGCGATCTTTGTTTGACACAGGAGCGTCAAACAATTTCGTTAGAACTCAGAGTCTAACGCTGTTGAGCTTCGTGGAGGTAGAAACCACACGAAGTATGTTGTCGGTACGATTAGCAACAGGTGCAACCGTGACTATTCCAAAGCTTGTGATTAAAACACGCTTCGAGTTGAATGAACTGTCATTCGAGGATGAATTCATCGACCTCGATTTAGATGACAAGTTCGATGTGGTACTTGTAATCCCATGGATGTCCAAGTTTAAACCTTCGATCGACTGCGGTGGACCCACAGGATCTGATCACCCTGTGTGTAATCCTGCTGTATCAGAAGATACAACCGCCGCGTCGGACAGTCTGGTGGATAGCGATGGCACGACCAGGTCTGTTCCGACACGATCAGCGGAAGGTACCTCCGCTGGTGAGAGTCCAGAGAGACTACCACACGCAACATAAGAGTCGTTGCGTGTTGGAGAGAAACATTTCACGGGTGATAAAGACCACCGTGAGAATGAAGTAATATCCACGGTGGGAAACACCCACCGTGAGAATGAAGTGATATACACAGTGGGAAACACCCACTGTGCTACCGAAGGTTCCAACACGACAAAAGAATTCCGTGTTGATGAGAGTGAACTCACGATAGAGTGCAATTGTGAGCACAACTCCGTGGTGGCCAGTGCCCACCACGTTCCGTTAGCCATGCACACGGGTGATAAAGACCACCGTATCGCAGAACAGGAGGCCGATCAGACGAGCACATCTGATCGCCAAGAAAATTCCATGGTAGGCAGTGGCCACCATGATGATGAGTATTCGCACACGGTTAATCGTAATCACCGTGTAGCAGTCAATCAGAAGAGTGCGTCTGATTGCATGGACAGTTTCGTCGAGACGATCAACGTATTGACGCAAACGGAGACCGGATTAGCTACCCAGTCTCTGTTGATGGAACACCCTCCGAAAGAAGGTTGGGAGGTGATGGCTCTTCCAGCTCTAAGCTGGAAGAAGTTTATGAGAAACTTGCACGATGATCAGATCGAACAGATCTGTATTATCGTAGCAACAGATGATGTAGTGGATATTCGTGAACGAATATCCACATTACAAGTGGAAAACATTGGGAAAGAGGTTCCCAATGATCAAACCAAAGTTCAGCGCTTGAAGCGCAGAGCTGGGAGTCGCTTAAAGCGAGCTCCCCATTTTATGAGGTACTTTGGGAATACGCTGACGTATTCCCAGAATTAGTACCTAGCGAGCTCCCTAAGGATAAGGGAGCTCGTCATGAAATTGACCTCGTGCCAGGCACGAAGTATTGTGTCACGCGGCAATGGCCGTTGCCGCGTGATCAAGTAAAAGCGATCGACGAGTTCTTCGAAGCTCGTCTTAAAGCAGGATAAGTGCGGGAGTCTATATCACCGCACTGTACCCCCACCTTTTGTGTGAAAAAGTCCACAGGTGGGTGAAGAATCGTTCACGCTTACAACAAGCTGAACGCAGCGACGGTAACGGCGCAGACGCCGATACCACGAAAAGATGTCATCCATGATGGCATGTGCGGGAGCACCATCTTTAGTGCTATCGATCTAAGAGATGGATTTTATCAAATCCTAATGCGTGAGAAGGATATCCCTCTCATGGCGGTAAGCACTCTAAGCGGCATGCTTTGGGAGTGGCTTGTCATGCCTCAGGGGCTTCGAAATGCCCCTGCTACGTTTAACAGATGCGTAACGCATCTATTACGCCCGGTGCGAGAATTCGCACCGAGTTATTTCGATGACTTGTTCATCCATAGTAAGGGTGAACACGATAAAAGCGATGTAGATGTCCATAGGGAACATCTACGTCGAGTGTTAGAGCTTATGCGTAAGCATAAGATCTATGCAAATCTAAAGAAGTGCACCTTTGGTGCACCTGAGATACCCGTTCTTGGATGTTTTGTGGGCAAGAACGGGGTGCGCTCTGATCCAGAAAAGATCAGGGTGATCGTTGAGTGGCCTACGCCAAACAACGTTAAGGAACTTCGAAAGTTCCTTGGGTTGGCAACATATTTGCACAAGTATTCGTGCAACTATGCTGGGTTAATACGACCTCTTTCTCAATTGCTTAAGAAAGATGTTGAATTGAATTGGGATACCCAATGCCAAGATGCTTTTGATGCAGTCAAGCAAAGCTTGACTGAAGCGCCTGTCTTGTCTATAGCCGATAACGAGCGTCCGTTCCACGTCGTTTGCGTCGCGAGCGATTTAGCTATCGGCTGTGCTTTGATGCAGCATGATCACGATGATCGTGATCGCGTAATCTGCTATCAATCGCGTCAGTTGCGCCCAGCCGAGCGCAACTATCCAGTGCGTGACAAGGAACTCCTTGCCATGAAGTATGCACTGGCCAAGTTTCGGATCTATCTCTTGGGAGATAGACCGTTTGTGGTTTACACGGACCATGCGTCGCTACGCAGGGCAGTGAATTCACCACACATTTCTCAAAGAATGGCTCGATGGCTGTCATTCTTTGCTGAATACAACTTTACGGTTGAATACAAACCCGGAAAGTTGAACGTGATAGCGGATGCGCTATCACGAAGGCCCGATTACGAGACGAAACCGTCCGTAACCGAAGGTGCCAGTGAAAACGCGATCCGTTGCACTGCTTTGTCGTCGTCAATTGTACGCGAGGCGTACAAAACAGACGAGGAGACACGTCTGTTGATTGATTACCTAAGTAATCAATCAAGTGAGAAGCGCGACGAACTCCCAGAGTTCCTCCGCGCTTGCGTGCATCGATATCGACTGCACGATGGTCTGCTGCTTTACAGCACAGACCAAAAAGATGAAAGTCACATCGTCGTTCCAAACGACGATGATCTCAAACATCAAATTATGTTTGAGTATCATGATGCACCGATTTCGGGGCATCAAGGTCGAGAGAAGACATACGCTTCTGTCGCACGTGACTTTTACTGGCGAAACCAGTACAAGTGGGTACGAAAATACGTACGCGCTTGCGAGATTTGCCAGCGCGTTAAGCCTGCGCAGTCTGCACAGGATCCACTGCAATCTCTGCCGGTTCCGACAGAGTGTTGGAAGTCCATTTCAATGGACTTCGTATTCAGTCTTCCACTCTACAATAGTCGGAAGACTGGAATAGTGGTCTTTGTAGACCGTTTCAGTAAGATGGTACATCTTACTGCAGTATCAGCGAACGTAACCACCGCTCAAACAGCGCGGGTATTCGTTGATACGGTATTCCGTTTGCACGGAACGCCGGAAGACATTGTCTCGGATCGAGATCCGAGATTTACAGGACGTTTCTGGCAAGAAACGTTCTCATTGTTGGGAACCCAGTTGAAGATGTCAACTGCGGACCATCCGGAAACGGATGGGCAGACGGAACGGGTTACCGCGTTCTCGGAGACATGTTGCGATCATACGCACATGCCTTTGAACAGTGGAATGACTACCTGTCACTCACTGAATTTGCGATTAACAATTCGGTGCATGCTTCAACTAAGCATACACCGTTCTACGTGAATGCCTGAAGGCATCCACGAACCCCAGCTTTACTTGGCGGTACGACAAATCTAAGAGGGGGAGGGACCCGCTCAAATTTCGAGCGAGTCAATGCGCAAGTTGCAACTGCAACTTGTGAACAAAACGATGTCCCTTCTACTGAAAGTACAGTAGAAGCGGAAGCAGCTTCAAATGGAACTGAATCTGCATATGATGAATATGTGTCTGCAGCAATGGCTGCAGAAAATGAGGGCAACGCACCTACTGCTGATAAAGCAGTAGATGAATTCGTATTACAGCGCCAAGCTGTAAATTACGCTATATAAAAGATGCACTTGCTTCTGCTTTGGTTAAGCAGATGCAAAATGCAGACAATAAGGGGCAGCGTACCGAGTACTTAGTACGCTGGCTGGGTTACCCCCAAGAGTTCGACTCTTGGGAGCCGATTGAGGTTCTGAGGGCCGACGCCCCAGACCTTTTAACTGAGTTTGAGAAGGAGTCTCAAACTAATAATGCGAAGTAGCATCAACACTAGGTGTTGATGCATTTAGGGCATCGATTAAGCCCTGAATTTCGGCGGGTACGGAAAAACCACCGTACCCCCGCAACTCCTCCTCTGACAGACGAGGAACGCCCTGCGGACACCGCGGGCAAACGAGGTGAGAAGGGACACCACAGTTCAACCCTTCTTTGATGCAAGCAAAATGGATGTATTCCATTTTGCCTGTTCGCGAGTGCTTTAAAAAGCGCTCGCGCATTACGTGAACTCTATTCACGTAATCATCGGGGCTTTTGTTGTAATTGTCAACAAAAGCTTTCCAACTCTGAGTCAGTGCGTCTTTATCTTCCCTGTTCCTCCTTGACCCTTTCCGGCTCGAAAAAAATCGAACCAGGAAAAAGAGGTCAATAAAGTACAGACGTCTATCGTCTGTACTTCGATCGAATCGACGTGACTGGATGTCTTCGCAGTCATCCAGCAAGTTGATATCGAACAACGCATATTGGCAGTCCCGCTTACGGTGACCGCCACTGATGGGGGCAATAGCCCATCCAGGGGTCCAAAACCCCACTTTGTACGGAATATGGGGTTCCTTACGATGAAACGCTTCAGAAGCGGCAGGCGCCGCTTCTGTTCGAGCTCTTTTAGCAGGCGGAGCACCGCCTGCTTCAACACCACGCGCCGGGGTTAAATCACCCCGACGTGGAGAAGTACTTGTTCCAGATGGGGATCTGCGTTCCCGCAACCACCTGTGATAATAATTATCGCTGTCATAGCTGATAGCGACACCAGAGTTATCATCGCTGTTAGGCGATGAGCACATAGCGAGTTTCGACTCGCTAGATCCTTTCGCGAGGACAGCTGTGCCCCGATCACTTTGTTCGGAGTCAGAACTGTCTCCGAACATGGAAGAACCCTTCCTGGCAACACACCATTCGGGGGTTGTCATCGTGCGAAATGTTGAATTAGAAACATCTCCCTGTTTCTTGCCAGATGACGCCTTAGCAGCATCTGTGGTCGAAGACGGTACGTCTTCCGTCCTTTGCGTAGTTGACGCTGCTAATGCAGCGTCACTGTTGTCACTCAAAACCTCAGCACCTAGTGCTGAGGCGGAGGAAGAAGCTCCTTCGATATTTTCAGCAGCGCTCTTTAGATCGCCGCCGCGTGCTTTGAACATCGAGTCGATGGTCAATCAGTTGGTAAATCAGAACGACCAACAAGTGCCACCCATGATTGGCCAAAATAAGAATTATTATTGGCCAACCACCTTAAGTGGGGGGTGATGTAATGGGGTGCCATTACATAATTGATATTCAAGTTATAATATCACAGTTAAATTTCAGACGCGTTGTCTGAAATTCAAATAAGAGATTATAAGTTATTATAATCTACGAAGAAAAAGTCGATTCGGTATAAATACCGAATCTTGCAGGTTAACTAATAGTACAGTTAGTTGAATACTTGATATTACTATATTAGTTAGGTAATTACTATACTATTAGCCTCTAAACCACCCATTAAATAAACACTCTTAATTTTGCGTTCTAACAGATAAGTGAATATTTATATATTTACTTTTAGTATAGAATTAGTTGTAATCAACTAATCCTACCGCTTTTGTATTGCGCGCTTCCTCGCACAACACAGTGTAAGCCTGTAACAGGATCAGTCCTGTTACATACTTGATATTCGCGTAACGTTCTGCCATACCGAGGATTTCGACCAGATCGGACATCGGTGATGCGATCAACTTCGAATTCATCCGGCTCTAGGGTCCTTTCCTAGGTGTCTTCCGGTAGTAATGCTTTATCGAAATCAAGACGATCCTCTACCCCAGCTGCTAGCACAGTAGTGTGTCAATCTGGAAATTCTTTGACCAATTTCAAATTGGATAGGTTTACCACGGGGAATATGCGATTGTCGATACCAGCCGTAATCAATCTCGCAGCATGATCACTTATCACCTCATCGACTCTGAAGGGCTCATGCCACATATGCGCCAGTTTCTTCGCGAACCCTTCTTTCACCCGATCGAGGTATAACCAAACCTTTATCCAGCTTCGAGCTTGTGTGGTGTCACCTGATCATTATGCTTTTCAGCTCGATCAGCCACTGCTTGGTGCAATCGAGTGCTCACTTTATCACGGGCATAACGGTAGTCTTTCTGCAGCTTATATATTCACCGACGAGCATCCCGGTCTTTACGCCGAATTCCGCCAAGTTGCAATGTTGATTCCAACGATGATCGCGGATCCCACCCATACGCCAAATAAAATGGTGTTTCTCCACGAATGCGATCGGGGTCGAATTTAGCGCGAATACCAGTCGCTCTGCGTACAAGCTCCAATCCTTCTGATCGACGTATGATACATAGATCTTGATCGCTCGTGTGATCGTCTGCACCGTTCTTTCCGCCTTTCCATTCGCCCGTGGACGATATGCCATAGTGGCACTCTGTCGTTATCCCACGATCTTGTTGAAAGCACGAAATACTTCGGAAATAAATCCGGGCTCTCGATCATGCCTGATCACATCACTAGCTCCAACTCGTCGAAATACACATTCTTCATAACTTTCTGCGAATTTCTGCGCAGTGCGAGACGATCCAGCTTTCGCGATCACCATACCCGTGAACAGATCAGTCCAGATCACCAATTCCGTATCCCCACGGAATTGCTGATCTGGACTTATCTGTTCGTAGCGACGGGATATGATCCATGGCTATCACTTGGAATGAATACATAGCCTCAATGTTTCTAGGCGACATCCCCTTGATCGTAGTATGGCCCTCCCCCGTCTCACAATCCACGCATTGTCCAACAAATCTTTGCACGCTGCGAAATAGACCACGCCAATGAAAGTATCGTCTGATCCGCTGATATGTACGCCCTATACCTTGGTGTCCTCCTTCCAAACTCACATGATAATGGTGGAGTACATCCGCATGTAGGGTCTGGAGGAAGACCAGCTTGATCGGAGAGTTTCGATCGTCTTGATCATCTTAATCATCGCTGGCTTTTCCTTTAGACATATTTCCACAGTAAATCAACAATCCTTGTTCATCGACATCATAGTTGTCGGCAATTTTCGCGCAATCCTTTACCTCGTCTGCGCTCAATTCTGAAACGTTACCATGAAAGTAACTTCGCAGATCACAAATCCACTTTTCTTCGTCTTGCGCCTTCTTAACACGTTCCGCCCTTATCCCTTCTATGGATACTTTGGGCCACGTTGATGATAGCGTCTGACGAAGGTTACGTGATCGCGTTGTCACCAGCACTTGCGGGACGGTGGGATCTTCCTTTCAAGTAATCACTTCTGAAAATCTGTTCAGATCAACCAATTATTCCAGATTTTTTTGTCATCAATCACACATCGTGCTCCATCCTGCATGGCCGTAGTGGTGATGTGATCGGAACTCTTGTTCAACTCCCTTTTGACATGTAGCAGATCGTGATTGGGCCACTCGCGAAGGAGTTTTAACGTACGCTGTTGCAGTACTTGCAATCGCGGAGCCTTGCACTCTACTTTGCCACGCATTTGACTGATCACCAAATTCGATTCTCCACACACAATCACCCTTCCCTTGGGATATGGCGACAGTAGATCCAAACTTAGAAGCAATCCATGATACTCTGCTTCATTCACCGTGATGGTAGGTGCATGATCAGCAATTGCGATAATGACCTTCCACTCCGGCAATTTCCACACAATAGCACCAAACACACCAACACATCTCTTAACACTTGCAAATCCATCGAAACTTATCACGTATAGATCCTCGCCTTTCTCAACCGTGGGAGGTGGCACTTCAATCATCTGTCGAGGCTGCTTTTTCGGTGCGATCGCGATCAGGGCTTCATCAATTTCGGTGCGAGGGGTGATACTTGCGGCTAACGCCCCTACTACCTCCTCTTCTCCATGCACACATTTCTTGATCTCCAAGTCCCATTGTGATAAGATCTCAGCCCATCTCCCCAATCATCCGTCTAACCCGTTGGATGTTAATATCCACTTCAACGTGGATCGGCGTGACAGGACAGTGATCGTCTTTCCGACCAGCATCGTGAAATAGACGTCCGAAATTCGCAGAAGAGCCAACACTTCCTTTTCGACGGGGCTGTAATTCAGCTCACCACTCTTGAGTGTCCGGCTAGAGAATGTGACGGGGCAATACACTTGATCATGTTCTTGTACCAACGCGGCAGACACTTCCCACTTGCTGGCATAAACCACGATCACCGGCGTTTTGGCTTGATCAAAATGGCATAGGGTCGGGGATGACGCAATCTTTGCTTTCAGCATGCTGAATGCCACTCGTGCCCTGGTTAATCGATCGTCTTCATGCACCGTACTCTCGTTGATAAATGCTCGACTCTTTAACTCTTGATAATATTTCTCTCGCAACTACTAGAGTACAGCGGCATAGATCGCGAAGTCTTCAATAAATCGACGGTAGTAATTCAGAATTCCCAAAAACGATTGCATAGCACGCAAAGTACCAGGAAGGACAAATCGATCAGATCATCCAAATTCTTTGGATTTGTTTTCAAACCGCGGCTAGAGACGTGATGTACTAAGTATGGAACTTCACTTCGCCCCCAGTACGATTTTGCCACACTGATCGACAAATTCCACTGATCGAACTTTTCCAATTGGTTGCGCACTTTATCACACTAGGTTGTCCAGTTAGGTGCAGGGATAAATATATCATCGATATATGATCGTCGTTGCAGCACAGACGTGCCTTGCGCTTGGTCGGGCTCTCCCTCGGTAAATACATCAGTTGACTCATCAGCACCGTCCTTAATCTTGAGATACCCATACAATGCATTATCGATCAACCGCTGGTAAATATGCGGAGCATTCTTTAGGCCAAAGGGCATCGGATTCCATTCAAACAATCCAAAAGGGGTGACAAACGCCGAAATCTGACGTGCTAGATAGTTCATAGACACGACCCAAAAACCACTTGCCATATCCATAGATCAAAACCACAACGCCTTATCCAAATCTTCGAGAAAATCAGAGATCAGAAGCATAGGGTACAACATCAAACGCTTGAGTTGATTCACCGCGCGATAGTCGATACATAATCGAATGTCAACCCCATTCTTCTTCACGATGATCGCTATAGGTGATGCCCAGGGTGAAGTTGTGGTGAAGTGCAAGTGAAAATTATTGACCAGTTTGTACCAGTGTACCGGTTTCAAGGCAGATCGACCGGGTTGGCTGAAAGGACGGAGTATTTTGGGCCAATCGTGTGCTTGGAGTGTTTTGTACGCGGATTTGGGTGAGTCACATGATATTGCGTGTACTTTACATATTTCATGTTTGTACATATTGGGAACCGTAGGGAGATAGGATTGGTTTAGTTTTGGTTTTACCGAGTTTGGATTTTTGGCCTTTTAACTCACAACAAGGAAGTCGTTAACATCTTTGCCAAGTACGTTAGTCGCCTCTGCACGCCGCGGAGTGTTTAGGAAAAGAGGGTCGAGTAATCCCGTATAGCTCATTATACCCGGCCGGGACGCGTTACAGACGCACTTGGCCCGCCGGAAGTCCCTCGACGGGAGTACGTATTGGTCGGCTTCGCAAGCCCAAGTTACACACGTTTGGAACGTGTAAGCAAGTTTTTGGATTGTTACGTGGAGATACGTTCGTGGAGTTTGTTACGTTCTCGTTGGATCTCCATATTGGAATATTGGTCTTTTATTCTCGCATTGGTTGGGCTCTACGATCGGTTAAGCGATCTGCCTTTTGGAGTACACTTACTCTGCCTATAATTGGTCTGCCCGTCCCAGGGTGAAGAGTTCCACCCAGGGTACATTACCCAGCACGGTCTCGCATTTTAGACCCAAATCGATTCAAGACGACGATCCACCAAGTGTGCAACCAGCCCATTTAGTCGGGTGGACCTTCTTGCCACACTTCAGACAGGTCAGGAGCTTCCAACAACGCAAATTGCCACGCTTGATCGATCCACAATGAGTACACTTCTTCGTCGCCCCTTGATCAACTGCACTTGGTTCACTTTGTTTGCCATATTGAGGCTCACTTGGCTGATCGTGCGTCACTGGTTGATCACGCATAGCAGCGATAATGTAACGACGCTGATCACCATCACTTCCACTGTCGTCGGAGCTTTACCCTTCACTTCCAGACATCATCATGATCGCGCGCACTGCTTTAGGCTTTCGCGCTGGGGCAGGTGATCGATCATCGCCAAATTTCTGACGGAATCGTCTAGCGCCTACCGCCGCCGTTGGCTGGCATGACTTAGTGAGTGCATAAGCTTTCAGCGTCTCTTCCAAATCCGTAACATTATCCAACCGCAGATGTGCCAGTTGATCAGCGAATTAGAGATTGGTCAACGTGTTGAGGAAATGTTGCACATGTTCACGCAAGATCGTAGACGATCCGTCCTTGATCGGCAACTTGGCTCGAATTCCTGCCACATTCAACCGGTGAAGATACTCAATGGGAGTTTCATCAGATCGTTTCTTCTTCTAGTAATATTGGCGAGATGCCGATTGGCCACTTCCACAGTACTGAGCTTCAAATTCATCAACGAGACATTTCCAACTTGCACGTGTAGATCTGCCCAGCTGGCGATGCCAATTGCGCGCCGGCCCTTTTAGCAGATCACCCATGATCAAACACTTATCATAATCAGAGGCTTGATCACGCATAAATGCTGACTTGAGACGACTAATCCAATTCTTCGCTTGATCTTCATCCATTTCTTTCCCTGAAAATTCTTTTAGATCACTGATCGCCGACATTCGAATCCTGGGAATCGGTTGTTGATCAGCATTTCAATGTACGCGGACGCAACTGTGGATTGTCGAGGCATTGTGATCGGCTCGTCTGGATCGATATAATCACGCCGGGATTGTTGATCATGGAACTAATATACCGATTCCATGTCGACATCCTTAACCGTCACCGATCTTCGTGGATTTGACCGATGATCACTGAGCGAATACACGGACTCCATATCAACATCTTTGACCGTCGAAGCTCTTCCTGGAATTGGCTGGTGACTTTTCGGGCGTACCACTTCAGGTGTTGCCTTGCCTCTTTCTTCATCCAAAAACCGCCCCATAGGATTATCGAAAAATGTTTGCAGCCGTGGGTCTTGCGATGATTGATCATCTTCTGCCTTGACCGATTTAGGTTCCTTCTTGACAACTGAGAACTTGGCTTCATCCTTCTGGAAGATCATCATCCTGGTAATCTTGGGTTCTATACTTCCGGCACTGCTCGACTACACTTCAGACGCAACGCCTTCGGAAGGAGCAGATTCGTGACAGGATGATCCCGTGTGTTCTGCTGCGTTGATCGACGGATCCGCTTCAATCTTCAGCGGAGAGCGCGGGGGTTCCACCTTAGCAGATCGACCCACTATAGGCACCAACAGATCAAACCGCCGCTGGGTAGCGGTCGCAACATCTTCAGGGTCCTGATCGAACACAACTTCAGCATCGTAGGCGCTTGTCGTCAGACCAACTTGCTTGATCAGGCGTGTTAACCCTAACACCATCTGAAGCTTGGCCTTCCCGTCCGTCTCTGGTTGATCAACTGGTCCGTTCAGATTTCCGCTGATCGTGACCCCGAGTAGGCTCATGATCAAATCCATCAATAAGAACTCTTCCAGTTCCTTCCTATAAAACGTCCTCACCAGATCAGATTCTGATGGTGGCATACTTGATCGACTTCTGTAGCTCTCCGAACCAGTCGCCTTCAACAACGCCTTCGCTTGGTCGGTCCTGTAATATGTCACCACTGGCTTCCAATCCGGATCATTATACACACATGCAATTGGTGGATCCTAACTTGCGTTACGATCCGCAGGGGCTCCCGAACGACCCTTGGGAGGTGATTGAGGCTTCTTCTCCTTTATCTCATCAGGATACCTCCCCAGGTCCTGATGATCAGCATTTCCTTTCTTCTTCAGACATGACGACGGCGAACCGCCTTCCATCGCCACAACCACCTCCTCCTTTTCCACTTTAATCTTCAATTCTGCTTCCGCTTCCGTTTTCACGTCCGCGTTAGCGCTATCTTGCGTATAATCGCGGTGATATCCCGCGTCGCCCAAATATCCGGGCACGCGAACCATTGTGGTGGAGCGGCTGATCAAAGTTCTTGAGGCTCGATCAGGCGTTCCCACAGCGTCCGGACTGCCGATTAACGAATGTGTCTTCTGGTTGTCTTGTGTGACCGGTCTTGTGTCTTGCTCACCTTGTGTACCCGACGGCATGGGCGTGGGTCGCTCTTCAGATGACCGGGACGTAGACCCGCGAGGTTCCGGTGCAAGATTGGGATGAACTCGTAACGAATCGACCGGTGTCGATCAGGCTTGATCAGGCTTGATCAGGCTTGATCAGGCTTGATCAGGCTTGATCAGGCTTAATCAGGCGCAAAAAGTTGATGATCAGGACCACTGATCGATAATCAGGGGATGATCAAGGTCAATGATCACTGATCAGGAGTGATCAGGGTCAATAATCGATAGTCAAGGGGTGATCAGGCTTGATCTGGGGTGATCAGGCTTGATCAGGCATAAACAGCCGATGATCAGGACGGCTGATCGGTCTAGTTGAATCCCCACGAGTTGGCGCGAGTTGCGAACAGGTGATCGCAGGTCACAGGTTGCAGATCATCGATCTTGGTGGTGATCATCGAAGGAGTACTTGATCAGGCAGCGGAAATCTTCACCACCCGATCGCCGAGCCTCTTAAGCTTAGTACGCTAATATAATACCCAATATACTATGTATTCTACGCTTAAACTTAAGAGGAGGGTCGATCAGCTCGTTCTACGGGCTGATCGACACTTTCCACTAAAATCCACCTAGAGTTCCCGTGGGGCGCTTAGAGCAGCCGAACTCCTAGGTGCCAAATGTGGACCAATGGGGAAGAGGTGAGAGATCACTGCTCGATCACGTTCCCGAAGAAAACCTTTACAGACGAAGAAGCCGCTGACACAGCGGGCGGAGCCGAAGTTGAGTTCTCAACACTCTACGCCTGCCGGTGGGCAAAAAATGCACTAAGTGCTCCCGCCCGGGACGTAGATGTGTGTTTTAATGAAGGGAGGCGCTAGTTGCCGTCCCTGTATATGTCCTTAGTAGTTGGACGCAAAAGGAGAACTATATTAGCACTTATATCCTAAAAAGACCAATACCAAATATCAACCAATCAGAACTTCCCATTCCAACGTACACCGTCGACCAGTCGACCTAATTTTTCTGTCGTCCGTCGCTATCCGTTAGGTAACCGTACCTAGTCGTCCCTTCTCCCTATGTACCGTCTATGTCCCGTCCATGCCCACCACAGTTGCACCTATAGTGGTACACACAGTTGTGCACACAGTTACACATACAGTTGTGCCCACAGTCACACCCATAATTATGCACCAATTTTATGGTACACTTTACCACACTAGCGTAACCTTCTACTTAGTCAAACGTCCTTCCACGTAAATCAGTAAATTAATCAATAATCCCCACAATAAATCCAGCCCTGCGTCCACTCCAAACGTAACCTTCCACTTATTCAAACGTTCTTCCACGTGAAGCAGTCAAATAATAAATAATCTCCACAACAAATCCAGCAGTCGTCACAACCACAGCCTTGCGTGTTAATGCGATGTTAATTAGTCAGGTAATTAGCACACTGTATGTGTGAGGATGCGTAGCGCCAAGAATCAACGGTCAGAAAAAAACGTCTCGTCGCAAAGAAAAAAATGCAAAAGTAATATATTTGACTATAACTAAATTATAGTCTGACACAAATACACAAAAATTGAGTATACCTATTTTTTGGTCTTGTACGAAGATGTCCAGCTTTAAATGCCTTGATCCGCGCATAAAAGTCCCAAAAAGGTAAAAGTATGTCCTTTTTGGTCCTTTTTTGTTTTTTCCTAGTCGCTGCCTCACTTTCTGCTGGTTGGTTAGTCTTTCACTTTCTGCCGTTTAGACCGTCCCTTAATTACGCCACTGATAAGAACGAATTGCAAGTTGCTACCTAAAAATAGTCCTCCCAGTTTTAATAAAATATACCAAAAATAGACGGACTATTTTAACACACCTCAATCCGAATTTCGGAAGAAGTCAAACATGTTGAGACAAAACGCGTGGCGTAGCTCGTTGAATCTTGGTGCAGGTAAGGCCTTAGTTAGACCATCAGCAAGAATTCCTTCGTAGATATGAAGGTAGCTTCCACAAGTCCTTCCTTTTATTTTGAAACGATAAAACTTGACGCGAATGTCCACATGCTTCATCTTGGAACTTAATTCAATGCCCTTGAACACGCTTGGTTATCCATGTTGAAATGACGCGCAACTGATGTAACACGACGCGTCGGAGGAAATGGATTATTGCGACTACTCGTTGAAAACATTGTGGGCAGTACTTAACTTATGTTAGGTACACCAACTTACATATATGCATATTATTAGTTTAAGTATTAATCTTAATACTAATAAAATCACTTCGAATTTTAACTCTAAGTACACAAATACGCAATTGGCGACAAGTACAGTTATTGATTAGCTGGAAGCTCTCTATTACGTGGAGTGTGGAAATATTTTCGGTCTCGTTTCGTTTACGTGGAATAATAAGTGGAGTTAAAGTGTAATATAAAGCACGTTTACGTTTTATTACTGCCTTTTCATTGTCTTAGTGGAATTTCACGCATAAGTAAAATATTACTAGTTGGAACGTGCACGCATTAGTACCTAGTTGCGAATATGAGTGACAACGAACAATTCATGCAAAGTTGAATGGGACGCTTAGTATTTGCTTGTACTTCTTCGATCAATTCTTTGAAATCTAAGAAGTTTACCACATTTGTGGAAGCAGCATAATATACTGCTTCCATGGTAGATAATGACACATCACCTTGTTTCTTGCATATCCAAGAAACCAACATGGCATCGATAAAAAAAGGCCACCAGTAGTTGACTTGCGATCCATTTTGCAACCACTGTAATCTCCATCACTGTAGCACTTGACGCTCAAAAGTTGACTTGCATCATGAGCGCACCCCATACAAAGCTTAAGATGTTTCATACCCTTGAGGTAACGCAATATCCGCTTTGCCAGCTGCCAATCGAACGTAGTGGGTGCATAGATTTGACGAGTCGCCTTATGCACGGCAAATGCAATGTCGGGGCGCGTGCATGTTGTAATCCGCAGCAAGCTACCTACCAAAGCCTGGAAGTCCTTAATTCGCACTAAACCAGTGCTTTTAAGTAATTCACTTGGTTTCAGCGCTAAATCCTCGAATTCTTGGCCGATTGGTGTCCGAACTGGATTAGCATCTTTGAGCTTGAAATTTTGAATGAGTGCATCAATTGCGACATCTTCGTCGAGCTTGTATCCAATGTTATCGCCAACCGTGACTCGCATACCGAGAAACTTCGAAACTTTTCCCAATTTTTCTATTCCAATGACTTTATGTCTTAGAATAACTTGTCGAAGAGCTCCTAATTCGGGCCAGTCACTAACAGGTTGTCGATATAATTGCCCACAATGACCGTATCGTTATCCAAATGATTAATATACAAACCCATGTCTGTAATACATTGCGAAAAATTCAAACTTAAAAGTTTGCCATGTATGAGGCGGTTCCACAACCTCCCTGCCTGTTTATTGCCGTAAAGTGTTTTTTATCTTGAGTACTTGTTCACCACGTAAATCTTGATTGTCTTCAGCGTTTTCCAACTTCATACCTTGAGGTATAAACAAAAAAATATCGTGCTCTGTTTCAGTTGCCTTTACATAGGCGTTGAGTATATCACCATGCCTCGTCGGCACATTCCACTAGACTGCTAAAGCCAAACCAGCTTCACAGTGTTCATGTCGATCACTGCGGCGAAAGTCAATGTGTAATCGATTCCAAAACGTTGCTCGTTGCCACATGCAAACGAGACTAGATTTATATCTTTCCACATTTCCATCTTGGTCCAGCTTTGTTTAAAAAACACACTTTGTGTGAAGAGGTCGACAACCTTGAGGCTTGTCAACCACACTCCAAACTTCATTGTTCTCGAGAGAATCAATATCCTCCTGAATGGCGACCAACCATTTCTCCTTTTGTTGAAGATCTCATGGCTTGTGTAAAATTCTTGGGGTCCATTTCCGTTATAAAATTAGCGGAACCCACATCTCAACTTGACTTGGAGTTTCAGGATAACTTCATCAATACTTGATCGATCTTGTTTATTTTTTCGTCCAACACTTCGCGTAACACACCGCTCTCGTTGCCAACCCTTTCTTTTTCTTGGCTTCTTCTTATTGTCTGGAGTGGTGGTCGCACCCCCCAGATTGACGATCTTCTAGCAAACGGTCTTGAACTTGCTTGTTTTAGGTTTTGTCAAGGGTTTCAATATTCTTCCATGTTGTGTTACCACAACCTTGCGTTCACCTTTGAGGTAAACCTTAAAACCCTTTGCCTCTTCGCTTTTCATTATATTAACCGCTACTTGAGCACGGTGTGCAAGAGAATATTTACCAGGATTTCTGTATACGGTCAAACAGATGAAAAAGCCACAATTTCACCAAGATTTGGCTTTTTCTTCGTTGAAACTTCCAGAAGAGATTGCCCACGTAAGTTGGCGCTGTTTGGGCCGCGATTCAATATATAAGCAGCATATTGAACCGCATCGCCCCAAAAAGATAAAGATAAACCACTGCGAACAGCATGCACCTCGCCATATTCATGACTGTGCGGTGTATGCACTGAGCCTTGCCGTTTCTAGAATGGTTTTTTGTTGGCTTTGCTTATTTGCTGCTCAACACCAGTCTGAATGCAATAACCATCAAGATTTTTATACTCGTATCCACCATCTGTACGCAGTATATGCACTTTGTAGTCACACTGCCGCTCAAAGCCAAAATGTTCGAACTCTTTGCCGCAACATCTTTAGTTTTAGTCCAGAAAATTCTGACATTATTTGACTTATGATCAGAAAAGTTGATCATGTAACTGTTACCGAGTCGGTCCTTCGGTGTAATTGGACCCTCAAGGTCGACTCCACCAATCCGGTCGATTGGCGAATTCTTACCACTGTACCTGACAGACCGTGAGTTTTTTGTCTGCTTTCCCTGGGCACACGTCGGACAATTCATACGCTTCTGGTCTGTCAGTTCGATGTCGCTTGAAACATCCTTTGCTACGCGTTCGATGGGATCGTAATTCAAATGTCCGAGTCTTGCATGAAAATGCATTAAAACCCTTTTTGGACATCTGAACTTCTAGCAGTATCGGTATTATGCTCTTTGATAATCGACATGACTGAGGGATATTGAACCTCATTGTCAACCAAAACGGTGACAGAAACCGTCAAAACCTTGTTTACTTTCTGAATATCGAAAATTGGAGATCGGGTGGACGTGTGCAACATGGTACTGTTACCATTGATGCACGTCTATATCCTCCAAAAGTCCATGAGATAAAATGTTTTTCGTCGAATTCTATACCAAATAGACGTGTTACCCGAATGGTGTTCGTCTTACCACTTACCACAACTTGGATCAGAATCCAGCCTTTTTGAGAAATTTTCAACTTTTGTTCCGTCGGATTGAAAACACGTACCGTCAACTGATTTGACGATCACGCAGATATTTCTGCTGATTAACCAGGTTCATACTGGTACCGGAATCAAGAATCCAAGTGCTACATCCAATTTTTAGCGGAAAATCACTAATAGTGAGCGAGAAATCCACTTTTTTCCAGCCTTAGTAGGACATTTTGGTCGAATATGACCAATTTGTTCGCAACCATGGCATTTTCCTGGCTTTTTCTTTTCTTCCACGAAGTTCACTGCATCGGCACGAAAGGCCTTTTAACTTCGTCTTTTCCTTCTACGGACTGAGCGAACTGACATAGTTTCTCGGCATGGCGTAAATAGTCCGGACCTAGTGTGATCGAACTTAGCCATTAAAATCGTTTTTAATTAAGTCGATGCGTAGTGAACCACATTGTCCAATACAAGTGGTTCACTACCACCAGCAGCTTCCGATTATGCAACCAAGTAAAGATAATGTTCATCCCTTGCATGTTTGGGGCTTTTTCGGCTAGTGAACAACTTCATGGCTTGTGCAGAGGTGATTGATGTGTGAAATGCGTTCAACATTTTATTCATCAGATGCGTTATGGTAGTTGACTCATTCCACCATGCGTCAACCTGCCTGCTGTAATATCGTTCGGTGGTACCACTAAGGTAGTGCCCCAGGAGGTCGACCTTAATGTCTTCGCTCCAAAAAAAACACAAGCCGATTCAGATATTAAAATCAGCCGAATAAATCGGGTCGCCCATCCTTTTAATCCGGCTCCAAGGCCGCGATACACTTTGGTACCATCAAAAACCATGATAGAGAGTTTGAATTCCTTTTCAGAAGGGTTTTTAATGTACGAGGCCGATTTTCGATCGGTGTACCCATGTTAGGATTTTGTTTATTAAAATCAGGTTGGTACCGCGGTTTTCTCTTGGGCGTACTGTTGAACGATGCCAACCGCATACGGGTACCCAACCACATAAAATTGTTGAAATCGAAGTTATTATCCTCAGGTATAACGCGTGAACTCTCCAATTTGTCGAGTCGATCACATACTTTTTGAACCATTACCAAAATCTTCATCCCTTCGGTTCCAAGACCTGCAGATTTTCCCCCATGGAACCACCATCACTTGAGAAACTTTTACCTTTGTGCTCATAACCTGTTGAATAGAGTTCGAATCCATAGCACAGATGTAGACGAAAACTTAAGTCGTAAGTGTTCAATAATGAATCCAAATATAACGAAAAATTAGTAAGATATCTCCACAGTCAAACACACGTCGGCGGCGAAAAAGGTATCAGTAGACAGCTCGTAGCGCACGGAAGATCATATCCCAACCAGGGAATAAATCAACGGAATGTATATTGAGAAGTGTATAGCTAGCCTAACATGAAAATATGTACCAGATGTTTAAGTTATGGTAAACTTCCATCTGTGAGTGGTATACATTTCTTAAGCGTAACAAAAATATGTGTACTCAGAACCGAGTAATAATGCACTAATAACGCTACTAATAAGAAGGAAATGCAAATTGCTACCTAAGAATAGTCCTACTCAGTTTTAATAAAAAAACAAAAATAAACAAACTGTTTTAACAAATCGGAATAAGTGTAAGCCATGTCAAGCGCGTGCGGTAAGGGCCTCTTCATCACACTTGGACCCCGAATCTACCTGACCTTGGATTCTTGTCCACTACGGGACTCGAACCCTCAATCTCCCGATCCCAATATGCATAAGAGTTTACTTTGTAGCGAGCCTATATCTGTCGTGTATTATACACTACTTATCTATCTATCCATACAATAACAGAATTCATGTCGTCATCGATGAATTCGTACTTAATCGAATATCTTGATCCATGTATATAACAGAATGATGGTCGCGATCCAGTACCTAGCCGAATTCGAACTATACAATAAAGTCGGACCTAAATGAATTCGACACTATCATTTGTTATTAAAAATAATACAAATAGAGCTCATAGCAATATAGTCCACCCTGCCTGCTCCCGCATTAGTTCCCTCCCACCACCCTAATGCCACCCCAAGCAGAGAGTCCGCGTTCACGACGAAACCGACAAGCTCGGGAGCGGCGTGCTCGACAACGTACCTGTTAAGACGCAAGAACAACCCCTAGTGCCATCGCAAACAGCGATTCCGCGTTTACGGCGAAACCGACTGACTAGGGAGTAGCGTGCACGACAACGTGCTCTTGAGACGCCCACTCAACATTAACGGCGTGACAACTGATCGGAAGAAACGTGCTCGAGAATGTATTCTAGAGATGCTAAAAGAAAGAGAAAAACGAATACTACTTGATCGGAAGCGGAGCGCTCAAAAACGTGCTCTTGAGACACAAGGAGAACAAAAACAACGAAACCAACTGGATCAGGAGCGGCGTACTCGACAACGTGCTGTTGAGACGCAAGAAAAACAAGAACAAAGAATCCACGCTCATTCAGTGGCAAGACGTGCTCAGCTTGCACGACATCTTCTGAAAGACCGCTTAGGCGCCGCTGAAACTGTCTTACCCCTTGCACGACAGGAGATCCCCGCAAATTCAACCTCGCTGCGCTTTGTGCTTAACCGGGATAACGTCTACCACCACTGCGGGGCGCTCCATTGGATTGAGGAGATCCTGGATCAAACCTTGCACGCCCACTTTTCACCGTAATCTGCAACAGTGACAAGGTGTCCAACGTCCCACCATTGGTACAACTATACTTAGTCTGCTACGGAATAAAACGCCTATTGCCCGGGGTTCCGCATCAACATCAGGTCGTACAACAGCGCGCTGTCATTCACGTTCCTGGGTGCGAAGTTGGATGTACGCAAGGGTGTAGCCTTTCGACTCCAAGGAGCCCCGTACCACTGAATGTGATTTCTGTTGCCGGAGCCGGGACATCAAAGGAAGTTCTCGAATTTGTATATCACCGACAACAGCATGGCGCTTGGTGGCCGCATGGATGTCTGTTCACATCGGGACAGACTGATCAATACGATTATGATGGCATTACAGATGCCACAAGGAACGCACTTGCCTACTCGGCCATCGCAATCCTTGCCTCCCACAGCGACAATGTGGCCGAGATCAACACAGCCGTCCTGAACATGTTTCCGGGGGTAGTACAGGAATTTTTCTGTGCCGAAAAAATTGAAGATGAGGTGGATGCAAGTGCAATCGCGACGGACAGCTTGACGTGGATGGACGGCCACCGCAGCGACTGTCCTTTACGGTTGTCTCACCAATCATGTTCCTCGGAATCTTGATGTATCCAACGGGCTTTGTAACGGCACGCGCCTCATTATCCGCGGTGTTCCGCACGTGTGATTAAGTCTTGACGGCGATCACCCAGGTTACGTTTGCTTTATCCCGCGCATTACACTAACAATTGAGCAATCCGGCCTGCCTTATATGTTCCGTCGGAAGCTGTTTCCTTTGCGCTTGGCGTATGATATGAAGATAAACCAGTCACAGGGACAGACACTGCACAAGTTTGGCATATGTCTAACAAGGGACGTATTCTCGCATAGCCAGTTGTACGTCGGTCGACAGCACCGGAGAATATCTCCGTCCTTTTGCAAGCTGAGTCCGCAGAACGACGACTTATGCGCTACGTCGTTTATGACGAAGCACTACGTTAAATGAGGTTGAAAAGTCTCACAATGATGGGAGCTGTTAATATCCGAGATTGAACACGCAGTCGTTGACAGCAAAAACAAATATTTTCTTTTTGTTTCAAAGTAAACGTAGAAAAACTGTAGTTTCAACGAAATTTCAGTGAAACAGTTCGTTGGTACGACGGGTACAATCCCTGTAACAGGGTTACATTCGAGTCACATCTAGTAGGTGGTGTATGTGATTACACTACGGTTGGGGTCAGTATTGACCGGTTCGAAAGGTTTGAACCACTGGTTATTTTAACCAATCAGGGCAGGATCCCTTGGGGGTGGCGTGTCAGCCATCCACGTTTCGGCACACAGGTGTGTACACTACATTTTAGCTAGGTACGAATTTGGTATGTTCTACTTCGTATTACATATAGTTTACATTAGTTTAAATTAATTTAGGCTAATTATATATTAAATATATTCAGTTTACATTTCACCCTATCTTACAGACGCACGAATTCGACCGGTCGTGCGTGTAGTGAGTGCCGTAGCGTAAGCGGAGCCCTCCCCTTAGCTACACCCTTAGTAAGGGAGCCTTGCCGTTAAGGCAGTAGCGAAGCTACAGTAAACCAACCCGGGAATCTTGGCCCCGAGTAGGAGAGCTATCTCCTACTAAGCCCTTTATAAGGGCGTATCGGCTAAGTAGCGGCGAACGCCGCTTTAAGGAAAAGTCTTCCTCTGTGCGCTAGCCGCACCGTGCGTATACGCACCGGCTACATCTGATAGCACTTGTAGTCAATCCAACACCTGTGTTGGTAGACTAAGACATCCTCTGCAAGGGGTAAATCAGGACGATTGGGATAGGTTGACCCTCGTCCAGCAGGAAGCCTTTAAAAGGCTGTTATCCTTACTGGGTGACGAGGGTATGCAGCTCATAGTGGAGCAGGGCCTTGAGGCCGTAAAGGCAAGGGTCAATGCCCTCATCGCCCATGAGGCGAGTTTAGGTGGAAGTCGTTCCACGGGGGTGCGCCCCCCATTATCGTTTAAGATAAAGGAGTTCACCGGAGAGAAGGGTGACAACCTTTACGTGGTTGCGAGAGGTCGAAACGGCCTTCGCCACAGCGAATGTGATCGCTGATCACTTGCAAATGGGACTTACGTTGACCCATCTTACGGGCAAAGCCCGTGTATGGGCGATTACATGCTCGGATTCGGTCATGGACGTGTTCCCGACCTGTAAAGTCCTTAAGCAAAAGCTTATGGACATGTACGCTACGCCTGATATGGTTTTCCAGAACCAGCTTGCGTTTCCGAGGTGCCGTCAGGGCACTATGGGCTTGGAAACATATATCCAAAAACTTAAGACCCTGTTGGCAGGGATGTACGAGAAAGCTTACTCGGACGATGTGTCCATTCCCGTGTTCATGGGATCCTGAGAGAATGACCAACACGTTCGGAGCTCTTCCTATGCCAACCCCAATCCCTCGGGGATTCGTTTAAGATGGCGTTTAACGCCGAGAGGAACTTTCGTTCCTCTAAGGTGGGTCCCGAACCCATGGACTTGAGTCAGGTCGAAGCGGAAGAGAAAGCTTCCGCTAAGAGTCACGCTGACTCTGCTTCACTGGGTTCTGAAGCGGAGCTCCAGGCAATGTTGCAGCGACATGGGCCGCTGAGATGCTTCCTGTGTGGAAGCACGGATTATCTGCGGAACAGATGTCCGAAAAATCCCCAGCGAGACACTCGCTACAAGGGGCCAAGGGTTGGGAGAAATCCCTTGCCCAAGCCGTCGGGAAACGAATGCTCCCAGTAGGTGCGGGGAGCCCTACTGGGGGATCCCTCAGTGCTGTTAATCCCCAAGGTAGGGGACGACAGAACAAATCCCCGAGGCAAACGGTGCTTTCTAGCACCGAGTTGGTGTACCAGCCAGGTTTGCTGGTCTTCCTTGCGGACGTGAAAGGCTTTGATAAGACTTGGAGAGTTTTGATAGACTCTGGAGCGTCTGACATAATTGTCAGACGAGCGTCTGTTGTAAAGAGTCGGCTGTATACAGAGGCCCAAGAGGCATGTTCTCGTGACGTTGTCACGGTCCGTCTTGCGACGGGCGTACAGGTTTCTGTAGCCAAGGTCTCGATTAACCTTAAGGTGAAGTTTGCAGACTTAGACAGCTTAGAACGTTGCCTAGTCCTGGATTTGGACTCGAGGTATGACCTCATTCTGGGCATGAAGTGGCTGGAACGCCACGAGCCATGGATAGACCGGAAGTCTAAGTCCATTGGCTCAACGCACCCGCGGTCGGGTGAAGCATTGGAGAGTCATGAACCCACGTTTGCTCGATCGCAAAAGCGATTCTGGCGTGAGATGCCAGAGATTGGGATGTCTGAGATGATCATTCCCAATGAAGTTAAGGAAGAGTTCCTTAACGAGGGGGATTCGGCGGTTAATCCCCACGCCGTGAACGGTGAGACTGGTGAGTTGCCAGTGGCAGAGATGGATTCCTCTGAGGCGACTCCAGTGGTAGGGGTAGAGACCCCTGTGGTTAAGCTCGAGGCGCTTACAAGCAAAGAGACCAGTAGTTCTTATCTTTTGCACGCCGGAAATGATTCCGACCACGCCGTTATAGGCGATACTGGTGAGTCGCCATTGGCAGAGGTGTATTCATCTGAGTCAAATCCAGTGGTAGGGGTAGAGACACCTGTGGTTAAGCGCGAGGCGCTTCCAAGCGAAGAGACCCGAAGTTCGTCTCTTTCGCACGTCGGAAATGATTCCGACCACGCCGTTTTAGGTAAGACCGGTGAGTCACCGGTGGTAGCGGTAGAGACCTCTGTGGATAGGCGTGAGGCGCTTCCAATAGATGGGGCAATTGACTCCCCCCATCTGGGTCTCGGGATGAGTCCCGAGACCAGTAGTCAGCAGTCCTACAGGATGCTAAATAGTGTGACAGGTGTTGGCGCAGAAGGCGTAACCTGGAACGGTTGCCTGGGGTAGGCGAACTGTTGTCGTTGGAGGATATGTCCTTCAACGAGTTTGGAACTGCTTTGAGAGCAGGTGAACTCGACGATATCGTCGTGTTGCGTCCGGAAGAGGAGTTGAACCCCTCATCCACGATGGACGAGTCAGTTTTGGTGAAAACCAAAGAGGCATTGAATGCCCGAAGCGGCCTCAAGATCCTTGCGGACCCTTACCATTCCTTACTGAAGGAATTTGGAGATGTCATTAGTGACAACCCGCCGATGGGGTTCGGGGAGTCCGACATGAAATTGATTTGATTCCTGGAACCAAATACTGCGTCACGAGGCAGTGGCCTCTCCCCAAGGAACAATGCGACGTCATCGACGAATTATTCAAGGGGAAAGAAGAGGAAGGGATGGTACGGGAGAGCTAGTCTCCTCACTCATCTCCCACTTTTTGTGTTCGTAAACCGAACGGAAAGTGGCGCACTGTGCATGCGTACAATAGGCTGGTGGAAGGGTATTATCAGGTGCTCATGCGAGCGTCCGATATTCCGCTGACAGCGGTCATCACGCCTAGCGGCATTCTATGGGAGTGGCTTGTTATGCCACAGGGGCTTTCAAATGCGCCAGCTACTTTCAAACGCTTGGTGACTCAACTCTTCCGACCTCATAGAAAGTACGCTCAGACGTACTTCGACGATATATTTGTCCATAGTCGTGCGGAAGGCGACTCGTCTGATGTTCAGACGCATCTGATACACCTTCGAGCTGTGCTCGAATGTATGCGAGAGCATAAGTTATATGCAAACGCATCCAAATGTATCTTTGGTGCTGAGGAAATTCCTTTCCTCGGATGCTTCATCGGTAAGGATGGAGTGCGGGCGGATCCCGTGAAGGTGAAAGCCATTGTGGAGTGGCCTTCGCCTGTAAATCTTAGAGATTTACGGAAGTGGCTTGGATTAGCCAATTATATCCATAAGTACAGCGAGAACTACGCTGAGATGGCGAAGCCATTAACTGACCTTCTTAAGAAGGACGTGGATTGGTGTTGGGGAACCAAACACCAAACCGCCTTCAAAGTGGTTAAGGGAAACCTGTTAAAAGCTCCTGTTCTTGCTCTCCCAGATTCTGGGAAACCATTTAGCGTCGTCTGCGACGCCTCCGATTTCGCAATCGGATGTGCTTTGTTACAAGCAGACGATGCCGGACGGGAACGCGTGATTGCGTTTGAGTCGAGGCAGATTAAAGCTGCGGAACGGAATTATCCCGTCATGACAAGGAGCTACTTGCAATGAAGTATTCCCTTGTCAAATTTAGGGTTAACCTACTCGGCTCAAAGCCGTCCGTGGTTTATACTGACCACGCGTCCTTACGGACAGCGACGAATTCGCCTCATCTCTCCCAACGGATGGCCCGTTGGCTCTCCTTCTTTGCGGAGTACAATTGTGAGGTAAAGTACAAACCTGCGAAACAGAATGTACTTTCAGACGCGTTTTCGCGTCGTCCCGATTACTAGCTTGCTCACTCGACATTCGTCACCTCGCCTGTGGTGGATCTCATACGCCAGGCGTATGAGAAATACCCACAATGT
>CM047586.1:5844896-5896737 GCA_026184515.1 Peronosclerospora sorghi | reverse complement strand
ACATTGTGGGTATTTCTCATACGCCTGGCGTATGAGATCCACCACAGACGAGGTGACGAATGTCGAGTGAGCAAGCTAGTAATCGGGACGACGCGAAAACGCGTCTGAAAGTACATTCTGTTTCGCAGGTTTGTACTTTACCTCACAATTGTACTCCGCAAAGAAGGAGAGCCAACGGGCCATCCGTTGGGAGAGATGAGGCGAATTCGTCGCTGTCCGTAAGGAAGCATGGTCAGTATAAACCACGAACGGCTTTGAGCTGAGTAGGTTAACCCTAAATTTGACAAGGGAATACTTCATTGCAAGTAGCTCCTTGTCATGACGGGATAATTCCGTTCCGCAGCTTTAAGCTGCCTCGACTCAAACGCAATCACGCGTTCCCGTCCGGCATCGTCTGCTTGTAACAAAGCACATCCGATTGCGAAATCGGAGGCGTCGCAGACGACGCTAAATGGTTTCCCAGAATCTGGGAGAGCAAGAACAGGAGCTTTTAACAAGTTTCCCTTAACCGCTTTGAAGGCGGTTTGGTGTTTGGTTCCCCAACACCAATCCACGTCCTTCTTAAGAAGGTCAGTTAATGGCTTCTCCATCTCAGCGTAGTTCTCGCTGTACTTGTGGATATAATTGGCTAATCCAAGCCACTTCCGTAAATCTCTAAGATTTACAGGCGAAGGCCACTCCACAATGGCTTTCACCTTCGCGAGATCCACCCGCACTCCATCCTTACCGATGAAGCATCCGAGGAAAGAAATTTCCTCAGCACCAAAGATACATTTGGATGCGTTTGCATATAACTTATGCTCTTGTGATGAAGTGACTGGAATTTATGGTTGAGTGTATACGAAAAGTATACATAAAAGGTATACGGTGTTTTTAGCCGATCATGAAGTGAGTTTTCAGTATTGAAGCCAGTGCTGAAGTAACCAAGAAGTAACAAGGTGAACAGATACTGAAGGTAGATATAAGATTTCTTAACACTTTTAATATAATCAAATTTTCCCCTTTGAAGACAGTTGTTTTTCCAACCAACCAAATCTTTTAACCCCATACAAAAACTAAGTACAACCCGAGGAAACCTTTAAGTGAACGCGTGTTAAAGCGTGATAAAGATCCTCTGCGATTACCTAAGTTCAGGGGCATCCTTAGTGTTACCAGGAAGTGTCCATTTCAGTAACTTTGTGTTAAGGTTCGGACGTAAGTATCAAGATCCTGGAAAGTTTAAGCAAGAGAGGTGTATTATATCGCTTCCTTGTGTTGTTTTTGAGTGGAAACCTCGAAAATTTAAGTTCCTTCACGACAACTGGTGCCGCGACCCGGGACTTCACGTCGACTTAATACAATTTTAATCACAAAATGGCTTTAGTGTCTACTGAGGGAGAGAAAGAGCTGGTTTTTAAGTTACAGCGCTCTCAGGAGGACCATGAGATAACGTACACTTTCTCTGAGGTATGCGCAAGAATGGCACGGTATCAACGGCATGTGTTGAAGTTACCTGGGGACTCACATAGTTGGTTTTCACTATATGAGATTCTCAAGGTGGCGAGAGCTGCCCCTAACTTTAGAGTTAAGAAAGATCTTACTTCCTTTGGAGGACTGAAAGAGTCAATTGAAGCTATAGAAACGCTGCTTCGAAATTGTGGCTATGCGTTTGTACGACGGGAAGAATTCGATAATGCATGTGACTTCAACTGGATCGTACCGCAAAAGATATTGTTCTGATGGTGTCACTATTACTAGCGGAAAACCAGTGGGAAACATCCTTGATGTTTTACCGGAAAGAGGTTACGGATATCAGTCCAAGTTATTACATTGTGGCAGACACCACTCACACACCGGTGAAAGAGTCTAAACCACCGGGTATGCGGGAGTTGTTTAATGAAGATAAGTTGGAAGACACTGTGGATTGGATACCAAAACCTGACCGTCGAGTAAGGAAGAAGTTGGAATTTTCCTCGGATGAGGACGAGATCATGTCACCACCACGACCAGTATCGAAAAAACAGGACCCAGTGGTGGCAAATTTAGTCCAATTGATGCAGGATGGACACTTAAGTTTGGAGGAGTTAACGAAAATTACCTCATCTCTGTCAGCTAGTCGCACGCCGGATACTACGAGAGGGGCGACTAGTGCAACATACCGAAAATCGGCGGCTCCAGAAAGAGCATATTCCAACCCGCCAAAACCATCAAGATACAGCATGTCAAGTGGAAGACACAATACGTGGGCATCATCAGGTCAGCCTGTCACACGCTATCATTCAGAATACATAGATCAAGACATTTGACGGGAATAGACAAGACGCGGGGAGTGCAAGGGCATATGTAACAAGATTTTTTCCATGTGGCAAACATCTCACGTTGGGATGACGATCAACGGCTAGGAATGTTTGTGGATATTTTGACAAACACGGCGTCTTGGTGGTATGAACAACTGGCGGATACCGTGAAGTATGATTGGAATGCGGTGATAGATTTGTTTCAACGGAAGTTTTGTGTGTACAAAGTGTCTCCTAGGGTCATGTATTCAAAATTGACCGAGAAACAAGACGAGCCAGCGACCACTTATCTATACCGGTTAAATGCCGCGGCGTTACAAGCTGGAATGGATTTCAGAGATTTCTATAACGCCTCATTGTTGGATAAGCACATCCAACAATTCTTTGACACTATTCATGATCGTGTCATACAAATGCAATATCAGCATATTACTTTCAATGATATTGAAGAATTGGAGAGAGTGTTGACGAATCATGAGGCGCGTCTGACAAGACCTGGAAAGAAAGTGACTGCACGAAAGAGTGCCGAAGCGGTATATGAAGATGTACAACCTATCGTACATGTGATGGGCGGATAGGTGCATGCCATGCAGCTATCACGTTCTACTTATGACGACAGAAGTGCACGAACGAGTGCGCATAATAACAATGATGGGGGCATGGTATGTGAACACTGAAATCGAAGGGGACACGACAAAGACAAATGTAGGAAGTTGCAGACGTGTGAGAATTGTATAACAGTCGTCCATGATGTAAGGTATTGTCGGAAGTTCATCGAAGAGATGGCCGAGATGCGGAGCAAGTTGAAATCCGGAGAACTAACCGAGGATCAAGTGACCGCACAGTTAAATGCCTAACCCCACAGTGCGTTGCGACCACTGTCGAGAGAAAAGGGGGGGGCACTGTTGAGCAATGTGAAAGCAACACCGCGTTCACCCTTCAGTATAAAATAAAACAAGAAAAACGATACATTTTGCATGGAAGGATCACTCACTATGGACGAGGATCAAGAAACGAAGAAAATACAAGAAAAAACTGAAAAACAAGTTACATTTGAAGAAGAAGAAGAAGAGAAAAAAGATACGTCAACGACTAATGAAGCTACGGATGTCTCGGCTTATGTCACGTTGGTGGACAAAAGAGAGGGAGAACGAGAAGGATGGCAACTGTTGACCGAGATAACGCAGCCTGCAACGCAAGTATACGTGAAGGGAGCAATTGACGATTTGGAACTGCCGTTAATGTTGGATTTTGGCGCGAACATTTCAGTATTGCATATCAATGTGGCAAAGATGTTACATATAGCAGTCCGGACGTTCGATACCCCGACTAGTTTTTGTGGTGTGGTCGAATGTAACAGGACTGATCCTGTTACAGGCTTACACTGTGTTGTTCGAGGAAGCGCGCAATACGGGAGGGGTAGGATTAGTTGATGACAACTAATCCTATATTAAAAGCAAATAGAATATTCGATTAAGCTTGAGAACGCAAAATTAAGAGTGTTTATTAAATGGGTGGTTAGCGGCTAACAGTATAGTAATAACCTAACTAATATAATAATATCAAGTATTAGACTAACTGTACTATTAGTTAACCTGCAAGATTCGGTATTTATACCGAATCGACTTTTACTTAGTAGATTATAATAACTTATAATCTATTATTTGAATTTCAGACGACGCGTCTGAAATTCAACTGTGATATTCTAACTTGAATATCAATTATGTATGGCACCCCATTACACCGAAAGTACCATTGGCGCAATTGGTTTGGCAACCGTCAAGGTTCGGATGGGCCCATCTGTTATTTTTAACTGTGATATGTGGGTGGCCAACATTGATTCGCAAGCTCTAGCAATACTTGGGACAGATTTTTTGGTGAAGACGGGGGTGATTCTGAATATGAAAGATCAAAGTTGTCAGATTCCCAAGGAAAATCCGCTACCGTTAATGACTCAAGAAGATCGAGTTTCCGAAGGATATGTGCTAACACAGGAGCGAATCATGGGGAGTGCAGGTATGCCAATTAATTGGGCAAGTATACATGCGGTGCAGACGGTTGGGGATAAACCCCCCGCTGTATATGTGATGGATGCTATAGATCCATTGAAGGTAGATCAGACAAAATTGGAGAGGGAGGTCTACCTGCATGAAGGGGTGGAGATGTCGGCTGAAGCGATGGAAGAACAGTTGGCACTTATACCTGAAGTAGAACAAGGTCCGATAACTACACCTGGTATGGCTAACGCAGACATAGGAGAGACAGGAATTACCACTAAAGAAAAAGAAGACCAGTTACGGTCATTGTTGTACAAGTATGTCGATGGATTCATAAGTTCGGGTAATGCGCTACCGCCACCGGCCAAAGGTGTGGATTGTGATGTGTATGTTGGAGACAATTCGCCTATTTCCCAGAAGGCGCGCAAGGTACCAGCTCACCTCCTACCAAAGCTGTACGAGTTGATACGAGGCTTACTGAAAGAAGGGTTAATCAAGTACTCGGAGTCAGCTTGGGCATCACCAATCGTGATCGTGTTAAAGAAGAATAAAACAGACATACGATTGTGCATTGATTATCGAGCGGTAAACCAAAAGACGAGATTGATGGTGTACGCCATGCCTCTGATAGATGAGTTGTTGGACAATTTTGAAGGGATTAAGTGGTTATGTTCAATGGACAACGCGAGCGGGTATTGGGACATACCTATGACGAGAAGGGCTCGGTTAATTACCGCTTTCATTTTCCCGCTAGGACACTTTGAGTGGCTTCGAATGCCACAAGGGTTTAAGAATGCGCCGCAGATATATCAACGTATAGTTGACAATGCCTTGTGGACAATGGTCAGACGTTCACAACAGATGGGGATGAGGTGCAAGATCATGAACAATGATACCGCCATGGATATCGATAATGATGCTACATATGTCTTGGAGACGGACGTACCCCTATCACAAGATTTATTTAATAGTGGCGAAGTGGTGGAAAATGAGGAGCGACCTATCATTGGGAGGCGCTCATACATTGATGACATTACGTTCGGTGCAAGTAATTGGGATACACTGTGTTTAATGCTTAGGAACCTTTTGGAGTTGTTCAAGTATTGGAGAGTCACTATAAGTCTACCCAAGAGTGCATTTGGGAAGCACATTGTGGAGTTTTCTGAGTCATCGCATATCCTCAAAGGGAATTGAGCGTCCCCGCGAAATTTAGAGTCCATTATCAAGATGGCATTCCCACGGACGTTAAAAGGGGTTCAGAGATTCATTGGCAGTCTGATATATTATCTACGGTTTATCGAAAACTTCGCGACGTTAGCGGCCTCATTGTATGAATTGACGGAACTGCAGCTTAGGGATGGTACTCAATTGGAACATGCTGAGAAGTCTTTTGCAGTGTTGAAGGCTCGGCTTGTGCATGCACCGTTGCTACGACATATCGAACGTGCAAAGCCATTGAGTGTAATTTTATACACTAACATGTGGGCATTTGGAGCTACAATGTGTCAGGAGCACGATGGGATCTTGCACCCAGTAAGATATGTCAGTAAAGTGTTCAAAGATGCGGAGACGCGAAATACAGGAGCTGAACAGGAGGTGCTAGCTTTGCTGAAGACGTTACATGATGCTAGTCATATTTTATTTGGACAACATATAACAGTATACACAAGGTATTCCACGATGCGATGGCTATTCACGTCTGAACGTTTAACTGGAAGAGGAGTTCAATGGGCGGTGATGTTATCCCCATGGTAGTTAGAGATTATACGAACGGACCATGAAGGTGTTGGCCTGTCCGCATTATTGGCCACATTGATGGTGCCTGTGGAAAGAATGAATGAAGTATTAGAAGATATTGCTCCACTAAAGACACTGAAGGACACGCCTATTATTAGACCAATTCCAGGATTGCGTCGCCAAAGTACTGGATATGTCTTGCCGTTTGATGGTGCAGTACGGATGAAAAATAATCCTAAAGGCACGATTGGCATGATAATATGGGAGTTACCTACCTGGGAGGTGATAGCAGCTGAATATGGAATCCAGGATAACCTCACCGTGAACGATAGTGAATATCATGGATTGATCGGTGTATTACAGCTTGCGCAAGCACACCATGTAAACAAGGAAATAGTATGTGGAGACTCGAGGTTGGTGATTGGACAAGTCAATGGAGATTTACGCTGTAACCATGCCTCGTTATTGGTCTGGCTAAATAGAGTGCACTCGCTGGTTGAAAATTTTGAGGCGATTAGTCTAGTGCATGTGGCACGCAAGTATAATCAAGCGGCAGATTTCCTTACGCAGTGCGCAATGAAAGAACAACTAGCAGGGAAAATTACAAGTGATCAACAAATGACGGACTTAAAAATGTTGAATCGATTACCAGAGTTGTTGTATGCGAACGCAGATGGTCCTCCAGAAAGGGACAAGAGTGAGGACATCCCGGAGGCGATTACTAAACCATTTGAAGAACATGGTGGTAATACCAGTAATGGGGCGCGAGGGGATAACACAGAAGTCACTGTTTGGGAGGATGATGGACACCTATCACCACAAGTATTTGTGATCACTCGAAGTATGATTAAGGCGAAGAAAGGATGTCGTCAACATCAAGGAAGTGAGACCGTGGAACAAGGGGCGGACATAGAAGATGATATGCGCTCTGTAGAAGACGGGGCTGTCGAACCTAAACAAGGCCAAAAAGGTGCAGGAGAGGACCCTTATGAAGCAGCGCCCGCCATTAGACTTGAATGTGGTGGAGTCAAGTTCGAAATCGAAAACATTAGCATCGATAAACTGACTACCACCATCGCGCCCAGCCTTCCAACTTTCGGAGGGGGTACTCCGCGGACCACCACTCGAGATCTGGTCCGATCGTCCGCTGCAAGCAGACGACCGGTCGTCATCAGAACCCACTTGATCCGATTGTTTAGTGTCCATCTCACCTTGTGTACCCGATGGAATGGGCTAGTTACACACTCGGTGGATCGGGATCGCAGATTGGATCGAAGCGGTCTTGAATATAGAAGACCGATCTGGGTAGGTATCTCTCGGGCGGAACTCTTCACCCCAGACACAAACAGACCAAAAACACTTCCAAGAGATAACTTCCAATAGGTCGATCGTCCAAACGATCAAGACCTGACCAATACGAAATATTAGAGGGTAGACCGACCGTTCCGGTATAGCCCTTGACCAATACGAAATAAGACCAAAACCGGTCTAGTTTCCAACCAATATTAAAACAAGCCAATATGTCCGCGTAAAGAACCAATATGCTCGTGAAACTCCACAAACGATATCTCCACGCCAAGACCAATCCATTGAATAGCACGTTCCAAGCGTACTTAAGTTGAGGTGTTGAGATCGCCAAATCGTACTCCCGTCGAGGGACTTCCGGTGGGCCAAAGTGCGCGTGCGGCGCGTCCAGACCGGGTATAATGGGCGAGAGGGGATAATTCGACCCTCTGCCCCCAAACACTCCGCGGCGGGCGGAGGCGACTAGTGTACGAAAAGGGAAGAACGGCGACCCCTAGATGTGGTGTGAACCAAGACCAGAAGAGGTTTCAGCCACTTATCCGAAAGCTAAAAGATTTCCTTACTTAAAGGTATAACCTCTGTCCTAAAAGGTAAAACCACAACTAAAATACTATTACCCTATAGTCTCTAAATGTACCCCCACAAAAATATGTAAAATACCCAAAGTCGGGTGACTCACCAAAACTTGCGTTCTTGAATCTTCTTGAGTCTGATAGGCTGAAAAGCCCCCCTTGTTTAAACCAATCCGAAATTAGACCAAATGCCTTGACGAAACTTGACCAGAAGTGTGCCAAATTTTGGGCACGCTTCTCCACAGCCGCCCCTGAGTCAGACCGTGTCGCACAACGACAACGGTCTGACCTCGTCCATCAAATTCAGTTGAACCTTGGTCATTCAGACTTTTCCGACATGGAGCAACCATCTTCTTCATCTGTTCCAGGTACTTGCACTGCTGGACTTGACCTTCTTGTATTTCCTTAACGACCGTTCTTGTAGGCACCTCGCATACCACGTCATCGCATGTCACTTCGCCCGTCCGGTCGGTCCGGTCTGGCAGCTCCCATCGTTCTACTGCACCTCAGACATCGGCAGGGCATCATACCGGGACCGACGCGTAGTTGCAAGACTCACTTGAAGAGATCGCACGTCTCCAGGAGCAGATTGCTCAACATGCGACACAACGTAAGCATGCATGTCCGGTCTTCTTCACCTTGGACCTGTTCTAACCTTCGTTTGTCTTCAGCCCGTATACCTCCAGCCCGTATACCTCCTGGCATCAGCAAGGCGATCAATTCCCTGCTTGCCGACGATCGGCAGTCGAACACGCATGACCTCCAGCTGCGTCAGATTTTTACCGGACTAATAAACGCGCGCAATAGGTTGACCCGCTTGGAGGCTCATCGGCTTCATCTTCGGGAGCAGCTTGTGCTGGACCAACAGCAGCAAGCAGAAGACCTGCTTGACCAGACCACGTTGAGCATTCAAAGCGACGACCTCGAGAGGCGTCTCACTGAGCTCCGAATTTCTATTGAAGACCAGACCGAGGAGGTCCAGTCTTGTGAACGCAAGTCGAACGATTGGACGCAGGCAGCGAACGGTCGTCGGGCGGTATTAAAAGAATGTCATCAGCGCTTGGTTGACCTGTTGCGTTCTGGCGTCATCCGGTTGCTGCCTCCAGCGTAGACCGGTCTGCGTCGGCCGTCCTGGTCGACTTGCACCAGGACCAAGACCGGTGCCATCCATTGGCCAAAATTCCACAGTCCAATATTTTACAAAATTCCAAGAAGCGCGCAAGCGCGCCGGGTGGCTCGAGGGCGCGGGGCATAGCGCGCGACCACGAACTAGGGGGAAGCGTGCGGTGCCCCATAAGCGATCTAAGACGCAGGCGCTTCTCGTGAACCCAAGATTGGACGTGAGTGATGCCTGCAACCCTGCCAAAACTCAAGCGCCCTCGCGCCCTCGTGCTGACCATGCCAAGTATTCAGAGGTCTCGTCCTGGGATGACTCCGGCAAAGACTCCGGTGATTCGGAGTTTGTTGTCCCCATCCCAACCAAGTCGCGAACAAGTCCACATGAAAGTTTTGTTCAAGTTGCATCGACTTCGGAGCAGACCAAGAAGACCGGTCCGCATGGTGGCGTTCCACCACCTCATGCGTCGACAAAGTTAACACCTACGGTCTTGCCTGGGTCGTCCAAGCTCCACAAAGATGCTTTGTTGGCCAACGTGGCAATCGACAGTTCTTCCCTTCCGCCACGAACGCGTGAGGATACTTTGCCGTGGTCGCCAGGGCAGATCGGTTGTTTACGCCGGTCCACCCTGACCAAGCAGCTCCTGGCCCGGTCTTTCTCTCGTCCAGACCATTGGCTTTTCCCGCCGGCGAAGAAAGTTCCTGCCGCGTCGGAATGGCGGCCGGACTTGATCACGTCGGCACAGATCTCCTTCTTGTACGCTGACGAGCCGTGGAAGATTTTCGAGCATCCCAAGCTGGGGTTCATCTTCCACTCGACTCCATAGGACGATGCTTTCATGAGTCGGGTGAAATATTTTAACAAGACTCACGCTCAAGCCATCTGGGAGGCATACCACTATCTGGTGCTTCCCCCGGAACGAGTTAGGCAAGACCCTGGCTTGGCGACCATCCAGAACAAGCGCAAGCAGCGTCGGATCAGAGCGGGTGAGGCCTGGCAGTCCCTGTGCCAATATGTTTTGTACGGGATGCTGGCCCACGAGTGCGACGTCGATGTGTTCTTGTATCCAGTTGTACTTCATATGCCGCGGCGTCGCGTCGAGAGGACCCGGCTGCTGGCTGACGGTGGCACATGGTACCCCGGTCTTGGGTGCACTACACCGGTCTTGGACCTCAAGGATGCTTTGGTCCAACTAGACCAACAAGAACCTTGGTGTAACCAGTACCAGGACCAAGTTGAAAAGCATCCGTAGTTGACCGTCGGCCGTCTGTGGGGTGATGGCGAGTGAGGTCGTAAGTAGTCGACCAGATAACACTTAATATATATCATCGTTCTTTTTTCCATGTTCGGTCATCAAATCACTTGAACTAATTCCACCACTTTCTCCAGAGTTGCACTAGACACGTTATCACCAACCGTTCCACTTACATCGCGAAAAAATAATCCACGTTCGTCACTCCACTATTCCAATTCGTCACATATTCACAATACACAATACACAAAACACAAGACCTTCCACCTCTTCACACCGGTCGGGAAGACCGATGCTACTGCATGTCTTGGTCTTGGTCTTCATGGGTCTGCATCACTGCGAAACGGTTCCGACTAACTCGGTACCGTTAGAATTCTCGTATTTGTGCTCCACAGTTCAGGTCGGACTCATCGATCCAAGTTGTTTAATCATGTTCCTTCCATCGGACCAGATATTGTCGGTGGGTCCGGCCGAACCTGGTCTTCTTGACCGATCGGACATCTAAGACCTTTTCCACTTCAAATTCGTCCTTCTCCAGCGGTCGTTCCCAACTGTCCTCCGGCAGTAATGCTTCATCGAAATCAAAACGTTCTTCCTCGTCTACTAGACAGGGCATTTTGGGACGATCAGGAAATTCTCGGACCAGTTTTAACTTGGACACATGTACGATCGGGAAGACCTTGTAGTCCGTGCCGGTTGTTACTAGACGGAAAGCGTGTTCACCATTCAGCTCGGCAACACGGAAAGGACCGTGTCACATGTGAGCCAGCTTCTTCGCATAGCCCTCCTTCACTCGGTCTAGGTACAACCATACCCTCGCCCCTGGTTCTATACCGTGGGGTTGGACCTGGTCGTTATTCCGGTCTGCCCGGTCTTGTGTAGCTTGACGTAACTTTTCGTTGACATTTTCTCTTGCATGCTGGTAATGTTTCTGGACCTGCATGCGCCAACGTCGAGAATCACGATTGCGGGTCCGAGTGCAGCCAATAGTTATCGCGGCTTCAAGAGTGGACCGGGGGTCCCATCCATACGCAAGATAAAAAGGCGTTTCTCCTCGGACCCGATCGGTCGACGAGTTGAGTGCAAACACCAGCCTTTCTGCGTATTTGTCCCAATCGCGCTGGTCTGGATCGGCAACGTACATCTTGATTGCTCTTGTAATAGTTTGTACCATACGTTCTGCCGATCCATTCGCTTGCGGACGATATGCCATCGTCGCGCTCTGTTTCTGGCCCAGCATATTGTTAAACGACCGGAACACATCGGCCATGAAACCGGGTTCTCGGTCGTGTCTGATGACCTCGCTGGCGCCGAATCTTCGGAACACACATTCTTCGTAGCTCTGGGCGATCTGCTCCTCAGACCGAGATGCACTTGCCTTCGCAATAAGTAGACCGGTGAACAGGTCTACCCAGATCAACAACTCAGTATTGCCATATGTCGATTTAGGAAGCGACGGTATATGGACCATCGCTATGACCTGGAAAGGGTAGGTAGCTTCGATATTTCCGGGCGATCGCCCCTTGATTACCGGTCTACCCTTTCCGGTCTCGCAATCAGTACAGTAACCCACATATTTCTGTACACTTCGGAAAAGACCTTTCCAGTGAAAGTGGGACCTGATCTTGTGATACGTTCTGCCTATGCCCTGATGCCCCCCTTCTAGACTCACATGGTAGTGATGGAGGACATACGGCTGCAGCAACTCAGGTATCACCAATTTCGCCAATCGGTCCCGGTCTGCACTGTCTTGGTCGGCATCGCGGCAGTAATATAGTAAACCATCCTCATCCACTTCGTAGCCGAAGACAGCACGGGATCGGAAGGGGAAAGTGGAAGTCAATCCATCCAGGAGTCGTCGGATGAAGACCAGTATCGTTACGTCTATGTTGCGGGACCTGCCCCGAAGACCAGGTCAAAGTCCGACCAGGTAGACCGGAAGGGAAGGAACGGAAGCAAGTCCGATCCAGACCGACCGCGTCAGAAGTGCTCCCACTGTGGGTCGAGCAAACATGATGGTCCAAACTGCTGGAAGAAGATGGTTTGCAAGAAGTGCGAGAGACGCGTCCACCCGACTGACCACTGCCTCTTCGTATGCAAGTCATGTGGAGCGATCCACGAGGCCGGCCACTGCAAGATTGAAGAATTTTTTAACATGATACGCAAGTGGTATGTGCCGGACAAGCACGCGGGGATGCTGCCGCCGGACGCAGAAAAGATGTTAAACTAGAACGCTCGCCAGGTTGGAATCTGGATCGAGCCGAGCGTTATACGGTTCACATCTATGCATATGTCGGCAAGGAGGATAAGACCGACAATACACGTTCTATTCCAAATTGCGTCGACCGAGACCATCCGGTCTACAGTCTGAAGACCGATGAGTACTCCCGGACCAAGGTGGTTATGCAGTTGGACTTGCTGCCTGGAGAATCCCGCGGATACTGGAAGTATCACGCGCCTGATAAATGGTTCAAGCAGGCGAAATCCTGTGGCAAGATTAATAACCAGAAAGCGACGATGTTGTTCGACTCTGGAGCTGAAGTCTCGATAATCGACTCCGCCTTTGCTCGTAAGGTCGTATGTCGTATAGACGATACCCAGAGACAAGAATGCCTCGAGATCGGTGAAAACTCTTATATGACCGAAGGAAGAACGCGTGTGAAAATTACTTTGTCGGGATCGCTGGTATACTTTTTCAGCGCTTGGGTTGGCAACTTGGCTGGACAGGACGCTTTACTAGGCATGGGTTTCATGGTCCCAGCTGATATTCGCCTAGACCTGTCACATGGAGTGCTTATACTCCCAGATGAGTTCCAGGTCCGGTTGGCCGGTCGAAGAACTCTGTATGGTTCGTATACCGATCTGGTCCGGTGGGACCAAGACCTCACTATCCCAGTTGGTCGGTCTGCCGATACCCCGGTCGAGAAAGGTTTCCGTTCGAGGAAGTTGTGGTTGACCAGGGGCGATCGGTGGGTCTCGAACTTCGTAAAGAGTGCTGGTCGACGTGATTTTGTCCGTTTTACCAATATCGGTGACAAGCCGCTGACACTGTACAATAACACTATTATCGGCATGTGGTTAGCAGAAGGGAAGGTACCAAGGAAGATGGGGTTCGTCTCGATTGGGTCGAGGCGGTGTGTCGAGTGGCAAAACCTGTCGTACCAATCGACCACCGATCTTATCAGCGATGATGGGTCGGTGGAAGAGGATACCTCACCTTTAGTGGAAAGACCAAGTTATGTCACCCCGAAAAAGATGTTGGTCCGAAGAAAGGCGCCGCAGTCACCAGGAACGGTGGACCATCAAGTAGACGAGCCGAGGCTATTCAACGTGGTGTCAGCACAAGACCAGGCGACAGCGGAGCAAGAAACGGAAGAAGGGGAACATGAAGTTTGCTGAGTCGGACCATGACGGTATTCCTAATCAGACCGATATCAGTGAAGGACAGCCCGTCGATCAAGACCAGGGGCGTTCAGCCGGTCCAGATGGTCTAGTGATATCACCCCAGAAGATGAACAAGTCTGTATACATGAAGGCGGGGAACAGTACATTAAGGAGATGGAAAGCCAAATGGCAGTCCTCCCTGAAGTGTCTGCCGACTCTCCCGAAGTTACAATGGATGATTTACAAGTGGGTGATCAAGACCTTAACAGTCCAGACCAGATCGAGCAGTTGAAGAATATCATATGGAAGAAAAGACATCTGCTGATCGGAAAGGGCAACGCCTTACCACCTGCAGCCCGTGGTGCGATTTGCGATATTGACGTTGGAGATGCCAAGCCGATTGCCCAGCGGTGTCGACGCGTGGTGCCACAGTACCGTGAAAAGCTTTCTGATCTTATCAAAGGACTGTTGGCTACCAAGATTATTAGACCGTCGACCTCGCCATGGGACTCGCCGATCGTAATTGTTATCAAGAAGAACGGCGTCGACATTAGGTTGTGCATCGACTATCGGCTGGTAAATCGGTTAACTAAACTTATGGTGTACCCGATGCCGCTGATTAATGATTTGTTGGAAGACCTGGACAAGACCTTGTGGTATTGTTCTCTGGACATGGCAAGTGGATTTTAGGTGGTCTCGATGACTGATCGAGCCCGTGAGATTTCCGCATTTGTGACACCGTTTGGTCTTTTCGAGTGGAACCGTATGCCGTTCGGTCTGAAGAACGCACCCCAGATCTATCAAAGGCTGATAGACAAAGCACTGTACGGACACTTGAAAATCAAGACCGATCGGGGCCCTGACGAAAGTTATGATGTGTTTACAGAGGGTGAACCCGATCGGGAAAGAAGACCGTCCGTTCTAGGGAGGCCGTCGTACATCGACGACATTCTGATACCTGCCTCGTCATGGAACGATCTGTGCGAGAAGGTTGAAAGATTGTTGGAGACATGCGACCTCTGGAACCTATCTATCAGCGCCATAAAAAGTTTTTGGGGTATGTCCAAGGTCGCCTATTTAGGCCATATGGTCTCGAACAATGGTCTAGAGGCTAATCCTAAGGACCTGGATTCGTTAAGCAACCTCCCGTTTACCAAGTCTATGAAGGCAATGCAGTCCTTCCTAGGAAGTTTAAACTACTACAGCCGCTTCATCGAAGATTTTGCTATCTACGCGGCTGTGTTGTATGAGCTCCGGGAAGTGGACTACCGTATGTTGCGCGAAGAGGACCGGGCAACTTTACATGGGATCGCCGACTCTGGTCTTGCTGCAGATTGTCCGCAAGTGGAGGAAGAAGACCATATGAAGCGTGCAAAGTTTGCTTTTGGTATGTTGAAGGTTAAGATGGCGACGGCACCGATTTTGAAGCATTTCGATCCCGAAAAAGATCCGTACCATTATTGTATATGCTAGTCAGTGGGCCATTTCGGCCACTCTAGTGCAAGATCACGATGGTGTGTATCATCCAGTCACGTTTACGAGCCGGAAGCTAAAACCAAATGAAGTGAACTATGGAATTGTCGAGAAAGAAGTTCTGGCGTTGCTACGAATTCTGGATGTGTGTTACAACCTGCTGGTCGGCCGACCTATAAAGGTCCTGTCAAGACGGTCTACTTTGGCCTGGCTATTATCAGCCAATGAGATGGACGGACGTCTAGGCAGATGGTCGGCGGTCTTGTCGCAGTGGACCCTCGAGGTCGTTAAGTGCACCAGGGGCGAGGAAGAGATATTGGGCACATTAGCTGCCAGTATCACCCCTCGGTCTGAAGTGGACGAGGCATCGATAGCGATTTCCCCGAGAAAGCAACCTCGGCAGTCAGTTTCGAGACCGCCACCGACCATCGACCATGATGAAGAGCTCTTGGTCTTAAGTTTTGACGGATCAGCAAGCGTGAAGAAGAAGGTTGGCGCCTATAGTGCCATATTGTGGAAGTTGCCACAATGGTCTATAGTTTCAGCCGCTGCCGATTTCACACCGGATATTACTGTTAACGAGGCGGAGTACCGAGGTATACTTCTATGTCTGGACCTGCTGTCTTCGCAAGAGAAGGGGCGAGTCATCATATGTGGTGACTCCAACCTAGTGATCAGGCGGATCACCGGAGAGATCGACTGCAAGGCTCCACGACTACGGACATTAAATGATCGAGTAATGAAGGCATTGAAGGACCACCCCAACCACGAGCTATTGCACGTGAAACGGGACTGGAACAGAAGCGCCGACTACCTCGAGACCAAGGCCACGCAAAACCAGACCGGGGCTACGATCACCGAGGAGGCCGTTCTTGATGAATTGATGAATATAAACAGGCTCCCCGAGGTGATCGGACCCAAGAACGCTCCGGACCAGGTGCATGTGATGGTCGCGACTAGATCGAAAGCTCAGAAGTCTCACCGACCGTTCCCGAAGGAAAGATTGAACGAATATGCAGTGCAACAGTTAAGGATGGAACGGATCCTCAAGGCGCAGGACGAAGAAGAATGGATTATGAACCTGAAGACCTACCTGCGTGGTGAACTGTCCAAGTTGACGAACGATAAAGCGAAAGAGTGCATCAAGATCGCGGATAGCTACGAAGTGGATGAGGATGGATTATTGTATTACTGCCGCGATGCCGACCAAGACAGTGCAGACCGGGACCGATTGGCGACATTGGTGATACCTGAGTTGCTGCAGCCGTATGTCCTCCATCACTACCATGTGAGTCTAGAAGGGGGACATTAGGGCATAGGCAGGACCTATCAAAAGATCAGGTCCCACTTCCACTGGAGAGGTCTTTCCCGCAGTGTGCAGAAATATGTGGGCTGTTGCACGGATTGCGAGACCGGAAAGGGTAGACCGGTAATCAAGGGGCGATCGCCCGGAAATATCGAAGCTACCTACCCTTTCCAGGTCATAGCGATGGACCACATACCGTCACTGCCTAGATCGACTCGCGGCAACACTGAGCTGCTGATCTGGATAGACCTGTTCACCGGTCTAGTTATTGCAAAGGCAAGTGCATCTCGGTCTGCGGAGCAGATCGCCCAGAGCTACGAAGAATGTGTGTTCCGAAGATTCGGCGCCAGCGAGGTCATCAGGCACGATCGGGAACCCGGTTTTATGGCCGATGTGTTCCGGTCGTTCAATAACATGCTGGGCCAGAAACAGAGTGCGACGATGGCATATCGTCCGCAAGCAAATGGATCGGCGGAACGCATGGTGCAGACCATAACGAGGGCGATCAAGATGTACGTTGCTGACCCAGACCAGCGAGATTGGGACGAGTATGCAGAAAGTCTGGTGTTTGCACTCAACTCTTCGACCGATAGGGTCCGAGGAGAAACGCCTTTTTATCTGGCATATGGATGGGACCCTCGGGTCGACATTGGAAGCTGCGATACCTATCGGTTGCACCCGGACCCGTGATCGCGATGCTCGACGCTGACGCATGCAGTTCCAGAAACACTACCAGCATGCAAAAGAAGTCGTCAACGAAAAGCTGCGTCAGGCCACACAAGACCGGAAAGACCGGACCAATGACCAGGTCCGGCCCCACGGTATAGAACCAGGGGCGAGGATATGGCTATGCCTAGACCGAGTGAAAGAGGGATATGCGAAGAAGCTGGCTCACATGTGGCACGGCTCTTTCCGTGTTGCCGAGCTGATTGGTGAGCACGCTGCCCGTATAGTAACAACTGGTACAGATTACAAGGTCTTCCCGATTGTGCATGTGTCCAAGTTGAAGCTGTTCCGAGAATTTCCTGATCGACTCAAAACTCCCTGTATGGTAGACGAAGAAAAAAGATTTGATTTCGATGAAGCGTTACCGCCGGAGGACATTTGGGAATGACCATTAGAGGAAGACGAGTTTGAAGTGGAGAAGGTTTTGGATGTTCGGTCGACCAAGAAGACCAGGTTCGGTCGGACTCACCGAGAGTACCTGGTCCGATGGAAGGACCATGACGAATCAACTTGGGTCGACGAGCTCGACTTGAATTGTGGGTCTCTTCTACGAGAGTTCGAACTAGAACGAGTCAGTCGTAATCGCTTCGCAGTGATGCAGACCCATGAAGACCAAGACCAAGACACGCAGTAGCATCGGTCGGTCTAGACCGGTGTGAAGATGTGGAAGGTCCGGAGCTGATGTGAAATTGTGATGAACTGTGACGGATTGGAATAGCGGAATGATGAATGTGAGGACTATTTTTCGTGATGGGAGTGGAACTGTTTACGATAACGTGTTCGGTGCAACTATGGAGAGTGGTACAATTAGTTCAAGTGATTTGACGATCGGACATATGAAAAGAAATGATGACATTTATTACGAGTTATCTGGTCGACTACCTACGACTTCACTTGCTATCGCCCCACAGACGGCCGATGACCATTGACGGATGATGTTCCACTTGATCCTGAAACTGGTTACGCCAGGGGTCCTTCCGGTCAAGCTGGACCAAAGCATCCTTGAGGTCCGCGACCGGCTCAGCGCAATCAAGACCGGGGTACCATGTGCCGTCGTCGGCCAGCAGTCTGGTCTTCTCAACGCGACGCCTTGGCATGTGGAGGAACACCGGGTACAAGAACACGTCGACGTCACACTCGCGAGCTCGCATCCCGTCCAAAATGTACTGGCACAGGGATTGCCAAGCCTCTCCCGCTCGAATTCGACGTCGCTTGCGCTTGCTCTGGAACGTCGCCAGGCCCGGATCTTGTCGCACCCGGTCGGTAGGAAGCACCAAGTAGTGGGACGCTTCCCAAATTGCTTGGCCGTGGATCCTGTTGAAATTCTTCACCCGGCCTACCAAAGCGCCGATCCATGGAGTCAAGTGGAACACAAGTCCTATCTTGAAGTGTTCGAAGATTTTCCATGGTGCATCGCTGTACAGGCGGGAGATCTGCGCCGACGTAATCAGGTCCGCCCTCCATGCAGACGCGGCAGGGGTTTTCTTGGAGGGTGGAAAAAGCCAGGAGACCGGACGAGAGAAAGACCGGGCCAGAAGATGCTTGGTCAGGGTAGACCGGCGTAAACAGCCGATTTGACCCGACGACCACGGCCAAGTGACTTCAAACGTCCGCGGCGGAAGGGAGCTGGTATCAACCGCCATGTTCTTCAATAAGGCGTACTTGTGAAGCCCGGATGACCCGGGGAGAACCGAAGGCGCCGGCGTCGCGGATGTCGATAATGGTGCAGCGTCACTTGGCAGACCGGTCTTCTGCTCTGATCCCTCTGTCGACGCCACTTGGACGAAACTGTCACGCAAATTCGTTCATGACTTGGACTGGATGGTGATCATGAACTCGGAATCGCCGGACCATTCGCTGGAGTCCTCCTCAGACGAGACCCCTGTGTGCTGGATGCGACTTGCAGTACGGCGCGAGGGCGCTCGACTTTCCGAGGGGCTGTAGATGTCGTCCATGTCCGAGTCCATGAGAAGCGCCTGTGTCTTGGATCGCTTATGGGACACTGCACGCTTCCCCCCGATTCCGGGTCCGCGCGCAGTGCCCCGCGCCCTCGAGCTACTCGGCGCGTCCGCGCGCTTCTTTGACTTTGGTGTAATTTCAGACTGCTGAATATCAGCCAATGAACGAAGCCGGTCTTGGTCCTGCTTCAAGCGGTCTTGGTCTTGCCCCGAGGTGACTAAGGTTGCCGATGCGGACCAATCTACGCTGGAGGAAGCAGTCGAACACGGAGGTATCAAGTTCATCAAGCGCTGGCGGCACTGGTCTAGTGCCACCTGACGACGACCCGACTCTTGCGTCCAAGCGTCGGACCTGTCTTGACAGGACCGGACCTTCCTGGTCTGGTCTTGAATCGCTATTTGCAACTCGGCAATGCGTCGCGCGAGGTCGTCGCCTTGCATGCACAGTGAAGTCGCGTCAAACTGTCCATCCAGCTGCTGCCGACGAACAATTGAAAGTTGATCCCGGAGATGGGACTGATGAGCCTCCAGACGGGACAGCTCATGGCGCGCGCTTATCAGCTCCTCCAAAATGTGTCGGAGCTGGTCAACATCATCGCCGGACTGCCTATCGGCATCAACCAAGGCACCTATTGCCTGGACTACGTTGGGAGGATGAGATCTGAAGACAAACGAGGGTCAAGAAGAGTACAAGATAAAGACCAAAGATGCGCACCTCGTGTTGCCTGGTGGGCCACCTGGGTCCTGAGACGCGTGTTCTCTGCGAGAATATCCTGAATACGCGTTTCGGCTTCAGTCTGACACCCTTCCGATGTTTGAAGTGCACGAGAGTTACATGGGCTGTCAGACCGAGCCGACCGGACAGGCGAAGCAAGGTGTGGCGACTCGGCGAATAGAGTTTCTGCAAGAACGACAAGAACAAGCGTCAAAGGGAAGCATAAGAAGATCAAGTGCAGTAAGGGCAGTACCTGACGCAGGTGTCGAAGATGTTTGGTCCATGGTGAAGAAGTGTGGGTGACCAAGGTCCAGTTGGTCAAGTGATGGGTGAGGTAAGACCGTTATCGTTGTGCGACACGGTCGGACTCAGGGGCGGCTGTGGTGAAGTGTACCACAAATTTGGTCACTTTTGGTCAAGACAGTTAGTCGAATTTCGGATTTGGTCTAAACAAGGGGGGCTTTTTGGCCTATCAAATTCAAGGAGTACCAAGAACGCTGGTCTTGGGTGAGTCACCTGACTTTGGGTATTTTACATAATTTTGTGTGGGTACATTAGGGACCATAGGGAGGTAGTATTATTGGTTAGTTGTGGATTTGCCTAAAAGAGAAGAAATCGCTTGGAATCTTTTGGTTTTGCTTTCGGGCTAACACCTCAACAGGAGGTCGTTTAAACCTTATCTATGTGCATCATTCGCCTCCGCCCGCCGCGGAGTGTTTGGGAGAAGAGGGTCGAGTAATCCCCTCTAGCTCATTATACCCGGTCTGGACGCGCCACACGCTCATTTGAACAGCAGGAAGTCCCTCGACGGGAGCACGCATTGGTCGACTTCCTCAAGTTTAAGTCAAGTACGTTTGGAACGTGCTTTTCACTGGAGTGGTCTTTACGTGGATATACCGTTTGTGGAGTTTCACGGGCATATTGGGTCCTCACGTGGACATATTGGCTCATTGTAACATTGGTTGGAGTTTAGACCGGTTTTGGTCTTCTCTCATATTGGTCAGGGGCTAGACCGGTTGATTATTCTACCCTCTATTATTTCGTATTGGTCAGTTCTAGATCGTTTGGACGATCGACCTATTGGAATTTATCTTTTGGAAGTGTTTCTGGTCTGTACGTACCTGGGGTGAAGAGTTCCGCCCCAGGTACACCTAGCCAGCACGGTATCCGATATTCAAGACAGAATCAGACCAATCTGCGATCCCGATCCACCGAGTGTGTAACTAGCCCATTCCATCGGGTACACAAGGTGAGATGAACTTAGGTGAATCGGACCAAGTGTCTTTGGATGATGACCGGTCGTCTGCCAGCAGCGGACGATCGGACCAGATTTCGAATGGAGGTCCGCGGGGTACCCCCCCCCGTAAGTTGGAAGGCTGGGCACGATGGTGGTGGTCAGGTTGTCGATACAAATGTATTCGATTTCGAACTTGACTCCACCACAAAAGCGTATGTGGCAATAGGCGTGCCATTAGCATATTACCTTTCCAACAAAAGTCGAGACAATTTGCGAGGCCACTTATGCTGGAGTCTTTCCTATACCGCTTCTTTTCTTATGTCAGCGCGCCCGGTAAGGAAGAAAACGCTTCACACAAACCTATGGAGCAAGTGCGCGAGAAGACGGCATTTACCCGTGGAGCAAGTGCGCGAGGAGACGGCATTTACTCGTGGAGCGGACGTGGAAGGTGGGTCTTCTTAGCGCAGGAGAGACAATCAAAATTGGGCTCCAAAACGCGCAGCTACGCTGATGTGGTGGTGGGCAGAACATAAAGACGGATGTGACCGAAACAAGTGGCATGCATGACGTTCTATGCTAATTAGAATTGAGCTAGCATGCACTAAAATACCCCTTTTTTGCTAGAAGATAAAACCATTCGAGTACTACACATTTTAACAGACACAATAAGTTCACCAATAACACTGTTTCCTATTGCACGCAGCTTATTAGACTGGATTCTTTTCTTCGCTTTTTAACTCACACTCAGCCGGAAGGTACGAAAGGAGCTTTTCGGGCACCATTGTTTCAACCCAGCAAACTGATCTTTGTGCAGATTTAATTTTTGCAAGATATCTGCATCATCATGGATTTTGAATGGTGCACTAAAGTTGAAAAATATGTCTTGACGATCTTCCAACATCTCACACTGAATCATGGTGTCCTTGATAGTATTCAATGCAATAAATGGTAGAAATATTCGCCCTTCGTCCCGTACAATGTTGGCAGATGCGGGATCTTCGGTATCTTTTCTTTTGCGCTGAGCGTTTCGTTTAAGCAGGTTTTTCATCGCAACTTGTTGTACCAAAAGGTCTTGAAGATGTTGCTTCTTCTGTTCCACGTTTTTTATGCGTCCATTCCTTTCGGCCTATTGAGGCATCCACTTTAAGTTAGCATGTCGCTCAGCTGAAAACTTGAAGACTACATGTAGCCTGTAAACGTAGACAAACCATAAGCATTTCCATGTCATGTTGTTCGTTCGAAGGCAACCCTTTCCATCGGATTTCCTTGCGCTCTTTTGAAATAATATCCATAGCCATCAGTACATTCGGTGCGTCGTATACACGACGGCGAATATTTTTTTCATCGTAATCCTTTACAAAACACACGAAAAGATCTAGCGCTGGATATACACACAAGTTTTTCGACAACGTAAGCAATCATTTGGGCGCATCGAGACGAACTCGCGCACCAGTTCATCAGCGACCTCATTGTAAGACGTAATATACTTTTCCTCCACTTTTTGACATTCTTTCATACTAAAATGACGTAGACCTTTGTTGATTTTCAAATATTTCCTCTTTTTCTCAGGTGACCTGGATACGAGAATCAGGTTTAAGTCTCTTCATTTTAGCTAGTGGCTTCAAACAATAAATGAAGAAACGCACGGGCTTGTGAAATACGGACTTGCGAACGATGACGCAGCAGAGATTGTGTTCTTTTCGATAGTCGGTTCCACAGGTGTTAACGATGGTGCCGAAGAGGACGCAGACGGCGGCGCATCAACATGAACACCATTCTTCAAAATTCCTACCTCTGTAGCCATCTTTTCGAGACCTTGAGACTTCATCATGTTCACAAAATCGTCATGATGACTCGTGGGTGTGATCAACGCGATTGCTGCATCCACTTGAAACGGTGTATTTTCCGCTATCATTCCGTTTGTCGCACAAATTGAGACAAGGTTTTAGTGGTTAATTGACTCCTGATATTTTGCGGTGAAAACTGAGAGTACGTTTTCTCAACCTAAGGTTTTGGTGGTCAACCGACTTATTAATATTTATTTTTGTGGCGACAAATCAGATTTGTCAGGGGCGGACAAAAATTATTTGTTTTCCCCGTTTATCAGTGTTTTGGAAGTCATCCAATATTAGGGGGTGTCAAACCTCGGGTCAACCAGAAAAATAAAAGTATTTTTACCCCGAGTTATCTGTACAAATAATTTGAACCTGGGGTTGCCCTTATCGACCCTTACAAACCTTGAGTGCCCATCCTATAAGACGGGGGGAATATCGGTGCTGGCGTACACGGTGGCGTAAACAACCGCGGAACAGAACACCCTGAGAACCTCACAACCGCACACAACCATGCAACCATGACACGTCCGAAAGCGACGGAGGCCGGAACCCCGGCGTCGTGTGAAGCCAAAGATAACAAAGAATCAGCGGTGCGCTTCAAAACAGAGCACTTTTACTTCATGCTGCAGTTGTTTAGTTTTCGGGTTCGATTACTCCGCGTTTTCGGGTTCTATTACCCCGAGTTGTCAGGTTCGATTACTCTAATCGTATCGGTCACCTCCGGAGGCGACCGATAACTTTTATAGGTACAAATAATTCTAATCGAACCCCGTCTAATAGTATTCGAACCCCCGGTTTATACGACTAAAAATTTCTGAGGTTTGGCACCCCTATTATCGCTTAAGCCCCCAAAGCGTTATAAGCTTGAAATCTTCTAACAAAATGTATCTAGGCATTTACAGCCAATATGTTTCCACCATGATATTTCACTTGAAAGCCACATATGGCTACACCAAAAATCGACACACCTCCTGAAACGACGCGCGATGTAACATCATCAATATAATCCAATTTGTTTTCGAAAATCTTGCATTCGTTGCGCTGTCAAGTCCTTCGTCAACAAGTCTGCTGTTATCTCCAAACTGGGCACATGTGTTGCCTTAAGTACGACCTTCTTAGTGAGATCATTGAGAAACTTCAAATTAACATCGACGTGCTTGGTGCTTGCGGCATTCGCTTCGCATTCCACATGCTTAATAGCTTCTTGATTGTCCATCTTCATCATCAATGGTGCTCTCGAAGGTATACCTATTTCCATAATTAATTCGCGTAGTTCCAATGCCTCTCTACCTCCCACAGCTTCAGCAACAAATTCAGCTTCAGCTTTGGACAGTGAAACCGTGCTCTGCTTTTTACATTTCCACGAAACGATAACTCCATTGACAAAAATCAAAAATCACCGCTGCGAAGGTGCTCTAGCGATTTATCTTGTCGGTGGAGAGATCGGCATCAGTGTAACACACAATGCGAATTGGAATAGGAAATTCGTCATCATGGTTTAATCGAATCTTCATTGATCTTGTTTCTCTTAAGTACTTGACGATCCTTTTATCCGCCTTGTATTCTCCTAGCGTAGGCGCGTGCGTGCGCCTCGTTGCACGGTGCACGGAAAAGCAATGTCAGGCGCTTGCAACGAGATATTCACAACAAACTGCCGACTAGCGACTGGAAACTCTTGATGCTTGGAAACTTATCTCTTGATTTCACCGGGAAAAATTCTTTGAAATCTATCACGTTATCCACATCCAGTACTGTCGTTCGTGTCACATTGACTTTTCCAAGATTATGCATGATCAGGAGCTCATCAATAGCATCCTCCTGATCCATTGTGTATCCATTCCTCGGATTGCCTTCGATCCTGATTCCTAGGAACTTGTTCACAGCACCCAGGTATTTTAATTCCAAAACACACATTTCTGCGAAAAATTCATCAACATCCAACATCTTCTACCGTGGTTCCGGTTACTTGTGGGTCATCAACATACGCCCCCACCAAAACAATAAAATTTTTATCACGTCTGACAAACACACAGGCGTCTGTAAAAAAAATGCTTAAACTTTAACTATTCCAGGGTTTCGCAGAGCAGCTAGTGCCATAACCTTCCAGCCTGCTTCAACCCGTACAAATTATTTTCCAATTTTAATGAAAGTTCATCGCTTGATTCCACATCAAAAATTTCGAAAAATTCTTCAGCATTCAGCATGCCTTGTGGTATCTTCAAATGTATTTCATATGCGTCTTCCGTTTTCGCTTTGGGATAAGCGCTTGGCACATCACCGTGCCACGCCGGTACACCCAAATTTGCGACATGGAAAGGATTACCTTCACGTTTTCATTCTTCATGACCATCGAAAACGTGAAGAAGTAATCCTGCCCCAAAATCTGCCTGTCACCTCGTGCCACAAGCCTGGCTTTGTAACGCTCGACCGTTACATCCGCCTATAGCTTCGTTTTATACACCCACTTTGTTGACAAGGGCTTGTTGTCCGGCCGTTTCTTTACGATCTTCCAAGTTCCAAGGTCATCGAGTGACTTGATTTCTTCTTGCTTTGCTTGCGCCCACATGTTGGCGTTTATTCCTTCATGTGCCTCTCTAAAAGACCTTGGATCAGGCACACTAATTCAGGGCGTACCCCCACCGTTAATGCTTCCACACACATCGAACAAAAACAAAGCATTTCCGTCGTAACCATTGCTCGGTTTTTCATCTTCCAGATTGAGCACGTCAGTCGACTTTACAGCACCCCGACTGCTACCCGGAACAGTGTGTTCCGGAAAAATATATAATTACGGTCCGCTCGGTCAACAGATGACCCTGAGCGATCTAACAAAGGACTGTGGAATTGAAGTCGGTGGAGGCCTCGAGGCAATGCGTCTGGGCTCCCGACAATTCCCGAGGGAATGGCCTAATGTGGGCGGAGCTGATGTTTCGGCAGCGCAGATGCATTGCCTGCAGTTCGGACAAGCCGAGGGTGGCCGGTGCGTATACGCACGGTGCGGCTAGCGCACAGAGGAAGGCTTTCCTTAAAGCGGCGTTCGCCGCTACTTAGCCGATACGCCCTTATTAAGGGCTTAGTAGGAGAGAGCTCTCCTACTCGGGGCCAAGATTCCCGGGTTAGTTTACTCTAGCCTGTACTAGTGCCTTAACTGCAAGGCTCCCTTACAAAGGGTGTAGCTAAGGGGAGGGCTCCCCTTACGCTACGGCACTCACTACACGCTCGACCGGTCGAGGTCGTGCGTCTGTACTAAGGAGTGGAAAGTAAACTGAATATATTTAATATGTAATTATTTAAACTAATATAAACTATATGTAACACTAAGTAGAATATTACTAATTCGTACCTAGCTAAAACGTAGTGTACACACCTGTGTACTGACACGTGGATACACACCACACCAAGGGCCCATGCCCTGATTGGTTAAAATAACCAAAGGCTCGAAACCTTTCAACCCGGCCAATACTGGCCTCAACCGTGGTGTACTCATGTACACCAACACTCAGTGTTACCCGAATGTAACCCCGTTACATCCTTCCCCATCAAGACTATTGCTTACGCAATAATCAAAATTTTGTTGGAGAACACCAACGCCAGTTCCCCTGTCCATCCATATGTACACCTCTAGTGGTGCTATGGCTTCTCCTCTAGAAGAGGTAGACTACTCCAAAAACTCGGACGTGGATGCCTTTGGGGAAACCTCCCCAATGGTGAGCCGCTCCGACACCGCCGAACGGCGATGTCGGCAGCCTAATCCCTTCCCACACGAGAGGAAAATGCACTAACCAGTGCGGCACCCCTGCCCGTATCGGATGATACATCCGAATTGCCTAAGGCGATCATCACTAATGAGCTGGACGCAGCTGAAGACTACCAACTTGCCGCACAGGCACTAAGGGCTGCGTTGCGTGCCCCCAAACGCCCGTCAATGGCGGCTTATAATTTCGATGGTCCTCGTGACCTTCCAAGATGGGCCAGGCGTTTGGTAAGGACTAGTCTAGCATCCTATACCCCGGGCCCCGCGGCTGAACAGCCGTACCAACGCGAACGCCGTGAGAAACTCCGGTAACAACTGCTTACACAAAAGCAGTTCACTAGCGTCTCATACCGAGAGCGCTTAAACAGGCAGGCACAAGGTTCCCCTGTTGATAACCTCCGCGAGGTTCCTTTCGTTCTTTCTCCGGGAGAAAGTGCCGATTACGCAGAGAAGAAGTTCCGCGCTTGGGCGGAAGGGGAGAAGCTTCTCCCCAGCTTTGATGAGCTGCATGCCAGCTATTCCCGTCGAGACATTTGGGTGGAGAGGGTGTTGCGCCTTACATTTGCCAAAGCTAAGGCGATGGAGCAACTACGTGCTCCGTATCGCACGCGCTACGCCAGCGCCCCTGTCTCCACCCTTGTGTCCGGAGACAGTGTGGTCGCCACATCTGCCTCCGGCCAACTCCCACTTATTGGGAGTGAAGAGGCTTCTCATGCCCCTCTGGTCGTTGACCTACAGCGGGATTATCCCTCTCAAAAGCGTCAACGACGTCGCGGCAATCCTGCCGTAGGGGAGTCTCGAACTCCACGAACTCTGTGAGTGTGGATAACCTTTCCACTTCACCAGATACTGGGTTTGACCCCGATGATGGCGCCGTTCCATCAGCCGCTCCACATGAAAGTGTGGAGTAATCTCCGTCGAACATTGGTGGAGGAGGTCGCACAATTGCGACGTGAGATTCGCGCGCGCTGTGATCGACACAGTCTTCGCATCCATGATCTCCACGAGGGGCTCCGCGATGAGCGGGATGCCACTGATCTCTTCGAGAGGCGGCTTTCCTCTCTCGAGACGACCGTTGCGGAGCTTTGTGGTCGCATTTTAGCCCTTTCGGGCTTCCTTCGCCCTGCGGTGCCTTACGGCTATCCGCCTTTCCACCCTCCCCCAGGAGGGGCCCCGCCTCCGGGTCCTGGTATGGCTTAAGCATACCGACATAAAAGGTTGGATGCGTACTCATCGCCTTCGGGATGTCTAAGGTAAACGACAAGCCCTTTAGGGCTAACACCTTAAAGGGGCCCACAAACCTGGGGCGCAGTTTATTGCGCAACACATTTGAAACTGCATGTGTAGGAGGATTTTTAGCGTTTAATAAAACACTTTCTCCTACTATGTATACCTTTTTGTTACGCCGTCCCTTTCGGTCAGCTTTCTCCTTCTGCTTGTCTTGGATTTCCGCCATGGCATCGCAGACGTGTCGTAAGACACTAAGGCGCGTCGATAAAAAACTTACCGATGTGCTTTCGCACAGATACAGGGCTGACATCGGGGAATCCTCCCCCCTCAATCCCTGGACCACACACATGTGGCGTTAACGGGACCCTCGGATTCACCAATCCGTTCACGTAAAACGGGGTAAACCCCGTAGAAGCATGTACCAAATTGTTGATAGCAAATTCAACCATCGGAAGCATCTCACTCCAACTCTTTGGAGAATCCGGACATAAACTCCGGAGAATGTCCTCCACAACGCTATTAACGCGTTCCGTCTGACCGTCCGTCTGCGGATGACCCGCAGTGGACATGAGGAGCTTGGTGCCTAGCACCTTAAGCAACGCTCCCCAGAATTGTCCCGTAAAACGGGGATCCCGATCCGACACAACGGAATCGGGTAGACCATGTTGTCGAAAGACACGGTCTAGGAACACTTTTGCTGTTCCTTGTCCATCTATGGACTCTGGCACCGCCTCCAGGTGAGCCATCTTGATCAAACGGTCTACAAAGACCAAAATGCCGGTGTTCCCGGACTTATCCTTCGGAAAACCGAAGATAAAATCCATGCTAATGGATTTCCAACACTCCGTTTGGAACGATAAGCTTGCCAAAGGCGCAGCTGAACTTGCAGAGGGTTTGACCCTCTGACACGTCTCACAGGTGCGAATATACGCACCGACTCACTTATACATTTTGGACCACCAATACAAAGCGCTTAAAGCGCTGTAGATCTTATCCCGACCTAAATGACCCCCGGTAGGCGCGTCATGTTCCTCAAAGAGGACTCTATACTTCAGTTCCTCATCATGAGGAACAACCAACCGCGGAGTGTCCTCCGCGCTCGTGCTATAATATAGCAAACCGTCACAGTAACTGTAACGGTGTAACCGAGCTCTAGCTCGACTTGACAGGGTTGGCTCAGAGGAGCCAAGACCCTTTTCACCCAACGCGCTGATAAGCGCCGTACACTGTGGGTCTTTCTCATACGCCTGGCGTATGAGATCCATCACAGACGTGGTGACGAATGTCGCGTGAGCGAGCTCGTAATCGGGACGACGCGACAACGCGTCTGCAAGCACGTTCTGCTTGCCAGGTTTATGCTTAACCTCAAAGTTATACTCCGCAAAGAAGGAGAGCCAATGGGCCATCCGTTGCGAGAGATGAGGCGACTTTGTCGCTGTCCGTAAGGACGCGTGGTCAGTATAAACCACGAACGGCTTTTAGCCGAGTAGGTGAACCCTAAATTTGACAAGAGCATACTTCATTGAAAGTAGCTCCTTGTCATGAACGGAATAATTCCGTTCTGCAGCTTTAAGCTGCCTCGACTCAAACGCAATTACGCGTTCCCTTCCTGCACCGTCTGCTTGTAACAAAGCACATCCGATTGCGAAATCGGAGGCGTCGCAGACGACACTAAATGGTTTCCCAGAGTCTGGGAGAGCAAGAACGGGAGCTTTTAACAAGCTCCCCTTAACCGCTTCAAAAGCGTTTTGGTGTTCAGTTTCCCAACACCAATCAACATCCTTCTTAAGAAGGTCGGTCAATGGCTTCGCCATTTCAGCGTAGTTCTCGCTGTACTTGTGGAGATAGTTGGCTAATCCAAGCCGCTTTCGTCGTAAATCTCTAAGATTTACAGGCGAAGGCCACTCCACAATGGCTTTCACCTTCGCGGGATCCGCCCGCACTCCATCCTTACCGATGAAGCATCCGAGGAAAGGGATTTCCTCAGCACCAAAGATACACTTGGATGCGTTTGCATATAACTTATGCTCTCGCATACATTCGAGCACTTGTAGAAGGTGTATCAGATGCGTCTGAACATCAGACGAGTCGCCTTCCGCACGACTATGGACGAATATGTCGTCGAAGTACGTTTGAGCGTACTTCCTATGAGGGCGGAAGAGTTGAGTCACCAACCGATTGAAAGTCGCTGGTGCATTTGAAAGCCCTTGTGGCATAACAAGACACTCCCACAGCATGCCACTAGGCGTGCTAACCGCCGTCAGTGGAATATCGGACGCTCGCATGAGCACCTGATAATACCCGTCCACCAGATCTAAGGCACTGTACACCGTACATCCCGCCATATTGTTCTGGAAGACATCCTTCAGAGGAATCGGAGTCTGCATGGGTACAGTAGCTGCATTCAGCTTGTTATACGCATGCAAGATGCGCCACTTTCCGTTCGGTTTACGAACACAAAAAGTGGGAGATGAGTGGGGAGACTTGCTCTTCCGTACCATCCCTGCCTCTTCTTTCCCCTTGAAGAATGCGTCGATGACATCGCATTGTTCCTTGGGAAGAGGCCACTGCCTAGTGACGCAGTATTTGGTTCCAGGAACCAAATCAATTTCATGTCGGACTCCCCGATCCGGTGGTAACCCCATAGGCGGGTTGTCACTAATGACATCTCCAAATTCCTTTAGTAAGGAATGGTAAGGGTCCTCAGGATCCGCGAGGATCTTGAGGCCGCTTCGGGCATTTAATACCTGTTTGGTTTTCACCAAAACTGACTCCTCCATCGTGGATGAGGAGTTCAACTCCCCTTCCGGACGCAACACGACGACCTCGTCGATTTCATCTGCTTTCAAAGCAGTCTCAAACTCGTTGAAGGACATCTCCTCCAACGACAACAGTTCGCCTACACCAGGCAACCGTTCCGGGCTTACTCCTTCTGTGACAACACCTGTCACACTATTCAGCATCCTATAGGACTACTGACTACTGGTCTCGGGACTCATCCCGGGACCCAGATTAGGGGAGTCAATTTCCGCATCTACTGGAAGCGCCACGCGCCTATCCACAGAGGTATCTACCTCTACCACCGGTGACTCGCCGGTCTCGCCTATAACGGCGTGGTCGGAATCATTTCCGACGTGCAAAAGAGACGAACTACGGGTTTCTTTGCGTGGAAGCGCCTCGCGCTTAACCACAGGGGTCTCTACCCCTACCACTGGAGTTACCACAGGTAACTCACCAGTCTCGCCGTTCACCGCGTGGGGATTAACCGCCGAATCCCCCTAGTTAAGGAACTCTTCCTTAACGCCATTGGGAATGATCATTTCAGACATCCCAATCTCTGGCATCTCACGCCAGAATCGCTTTTGCGATCGAGCAAAGGTGGGTTCATGACTCGCCAATGCTTCACCCGACCGCGGGTGCGTTGAGCCAATGGACTTAGACTTCCAGTCTATCCATGGCTCGTGGAGTTCCAGCCACTTCATTCCCAGAATGAGGTCATACCTCGAGTCCAAATCCAGGACTAGGAAACGTTCTAAGCTGTCGAAGTCTGCAAACTTCAGCTTAAGGTCAATCGAGACCTTGGGTACAGAAACCTGTACGTCCGTCGCAAGACGGACCGTGACAACGTCACGAGAACGTGCCTCTAGGGCCTCGGCATACAGCCGACTCTTCTCCACAGAAGCCCGTCTGACATAATTGTCAGACGCTCCAGAGTCTAGCAAGACTCTCCAAGGCTTATCAAAGCCTTTCACGTCCGCAAGGACTACCAGCAAACCTGGCTGGTACACCAACTCGGTGCTAGAAAGCACCTCTTCCCTCGGGGCTTTGTGCTGTCGTCCCCTACCCTGGGTCTTAACAGCACTGAGGGGTCCCTTAGTAGGGCGCCCCGCACCTACTGGGAGCCGTCGTTTCCCGACGGCTTGGACAAGGGCTTTTTCCCCACCCTTAGTCCCTTGTAGCGAGTGTCTTGCTGGGGATTTTTCGGACATCTGTTCCGCAGATGATCCATGCTCCCACACAGGAAGCATCTCAGCGGCCCACGCCGCTGCAGCATATCCAAGAGCTCTGTCTCGAAGCTCTCTGAAAAAGAGTCCGAATGACTCTTAGCGGGAGGTTTCTCCTCCTCTTCGACCTGACTCAGGTCCATGGGTTCGGGACCCACCTTAGAGGAACGGAAGTTCCTCTCGGCGTTGAACGCCATCTTGAATGCCTCTTCCAGGGATTTGGGTCGGCATCCGAACAATTCCGAACGTGCTGGCCCTTCTCTCAGGCCTCCCATGAAGACGGGGATGTACACATCGTCCGAATACGCTTTCGCGTACATCCCTGCCAACAGGGTCTTCAACTACTGGATATAAACCTCCAGGTCCTTAGTGCCTTGACGGCACCTCAGGAACGCCAGTTGATTCTGGAAAACCAGATCAGGCGTTGCGTACATGTCCATAAGCTTCTGCTTAAGGACCTTCCATGTTGGAAACACGTCCTTGACTGATTCCGAGCATGTAAACGTCCATGTACGGGCTTTGCCCGTAAGATGGGTCAATGCAAGTCCCACTTGCAAGTGATCAGCGGTCATGTTCGCTGTGTCGAAGGCCGTTTCGACCTCTCGCAACCAAACATAAAGGTTGTCACCCTTCTCTCCGGTGAACTCCTTTATCTTAAACGATAATGGAGGGCGCACCCCCGTGGAATGACCTCCACCACAACTCTCCTCATGAGCGATGAGGGCATTCACCCTTGCCTTTACGGCCTCAAGGCCCTGCTCCACTAGGAGCTTCATACCTTCTTCCTCCGTTAAGGGTAACAGCCTTTTAAAGGCTTCCTGTTGGACGATGGTCAAACTATCCCAATCGTCATGATTCATCCTTTGCAGAGGATGTCTAGTCTACCAACACAGGTGTTGGATTGACTACAAGTGCTACCAGATGTAGCCGGTGCGTATACGCACGGTGCGGCTAGCGCACAGAGGAAGGCTTTCCTTAAAGCGGCGTTCGCCGCTACTTAGCCGATACGCCCTTATTAAGGGCTTAGTAGGAGAGAGCTCTCCTACTCGGGGCCAAGATTCCCGGGTTAGTTTACTCTAGCCTGTACTAGTGCCTTAACGGCAAGTCTCCCTTACAAAGGGTGTAGCTAAGGGGAGGGCTCCCCTTACGCTACGGCACTCACTACACGCACAACCGGTCGAGGTCGTGCGTCTGTACTACGGAGTGGAAAGTAAACTGAATATATATTTAATATGTAATTATTTAAACTAATATAAACTATATGTAACACTAAGTAGAATATTACTAATTCGTACCTAGCTAAAATGTAGTGTACACACCTGTGTACTGACACGTGGATGGCTGACACACCACCCCAAGGGCCCATGCCCTGATTGGTTAAAATCACCAAAGGTTCGAAACCTTTCAACCCGGCCAATAATGGCCTCAACCGTGGTGTAATCCTGTACACCAACACTCACTGTTACCCGAATGTAACCCCGTTACACCGCGCAAGGGCTTGGAACACAGTTTGGACAGGAAGGATGCACGAAAATCCCCAAGCTTGGCATCGAGAAGTTTTCGGGGGTCGAAATATACCCGGGACTTGGTGCCGGCTTTAAGCCGTGGGCATACCTCTTTATAGAGGCCGTGGGTATAGCGGAAATTTGTCCGGTTTTGTTTTGACAGAACGATTAAAATTGCATAAGTTTGGAGAACACCTTGAAGTCACGACCGCTGAGTATTTTTGTGCAAATATAGGCACGTTGTGGCCGGCGTCTCCTTTCTGGCATGCCATTATCGACTACATGTATGATGCGTTCTAGGTGAACATCTCTTACAACCAGGCTGCAATGTATTTTGCTTCGGAGAAGAGTCCTAAAAGGACTTGGACCGAGCATTACCTATACCTGGTAGCTCTGGCTCGTGAAAGAGAGTCGAGCGAGAAATTGGTGGTCGAGAACATAGTGATATTCGATGCGCCACGGCTCAAGATTGCGATCATGGCCAGGTATAATCCGATGCGAACGAATTACCTATGTCATGCACAAGAGCTTATATCATGGGCGCAAGAATTGGATGATGACGTGCTAAAAGGAAGGCAACCTGCAAGGTTACACGTGAATTCGGTAACCGAAACCGAATTTGTGAGGAAGCATGACGAGTGTGGAAAGCTCGGACACGTTAAAAAAGATTGTCTCCAGAAAGGAAAAAATCAAAAATTCAAGTAATGCGAAGGACCAAAAAAACTCAAGTAGTCCATGGAACAGCAATATTGTGTTATTCACTATCGGGATTACGAACGATGAAGTCACTGATGGAATGTTTTCAAGTGACGGTCACCCTAAAACTTATGGATAGTGCATAGCGGGGCAAGCAGACATCTGGTTGCGGATGAAAACTTGTTGGAAAATCCGGTTATCTGTGGACCGGATGATGGGTTCACACTACCTGAGGGTGGTAGATTATCTGTTACCAAGGTTGGTAAGATAAAGCTACTGACACCGGGTGATGAACCCATCACTATCGAATTAAGTGAAGTGTATTTTTCGCCCAAACTTGCCAAAAATCTTATTCCGCTTGGCAAGTTACGTGAAAAGGGGTGCAAGATAGCAGATTATGAATGATTTCTGACGATTAAGTGGGATAAAAGGATTTTATTTCCGATTAAAGCCTGTAGATCAATTTTTGTCGCAAGACTGATACCTAAAAGGCTGAGCGGACGTGCACAGCAGTTCAAGAACATACTTCTAAATGCTGTTGCCACTGAGTTGAGAATGGTGCACAGGAGGGCATCACTTTCACGTCCCCTTGGGTCACTTGGCGTACGACGCGGTCGAAAGACTATCCAAGGACCTCAGGTCAGGTATAAGGATGACGGATAATAGTCGACCGAATTCCCTGACCTGTGCGGAAGAAAAGGCGACGAGGAAGGAGAAACAAAGAAGGATTCAGGCCAGAACTCGCCGATTGAGCGCGTCGGTGCAGTGACTTGAAAGGTCGATCACACCGCGCGACAGGCGGGGAAATCGGTATCTCGTTCTTTTTGCCGACCATTTCTTCTGCTATGTGCGAGTTTTCGCTGCTCGCACCAAAGACAGAGAAGGGAAAATGTTAGAGCACTTTTTATCTTGGTTTGAAAACGAGTTCAAGTCCAGAATTCACGTGTTACCCACAGATGGAGGTGGATAATACAGGACAGTGGATTCGTCTTGTAAGAGAACTGGAGTGCGCAGAAAAATTACGGGGGCTGGTAACCCAGCCTCAAATGGAAACTCCGAATGAATGAACCGGACCATATTTAACATGGTCTGGTGTATGATTTTTGGGTCGGGGTTACCCTTGATGTACTGGTCGGAGGCGTCAGAGTACGCCTCCTACATACCGAATCACACCTTGACCCGGTCCAACCCCGGCAAGTTATAGTCCTTCCTCGACCCGGAAGCTGTACTCGCGGCCAACATTCGGCCTTGAGCTTCCTCCACAGACACAATCCGTGTCTTCACTTCCTTCAAACCATTCAATATAGCTCGTAGGACTTCTACTTAATCCACATGGATCTCTCCACTTTGCTTATCTTCGTCCATCTTATTCCACTAAACGAAACGAAATACCACGATAAAAAAAAAGAAAATCAATTGCACAAGCCCTCCGAAAGTGAGGGGACTTCCACTAGCACCAGGAATCTTAAGTCTACACGAGAATAATCCACTCGAGAAGTCACAACTTAATCACAAAAGAAACACTTCAAATACACTTGTGCGCTTGGGATCATAACCTGTTGGCACAGGCGATCTTTCGCAGTAAATGTTAGCCCGATTGACGTCTGAAGTCAGACGGTATGTGTGTGTTGGGGCTCGAAATAGAGCCGCCGCTAGAAATTCTTTACAGTCCTGCGACTTAGTTTAAAAGCGAGAAGTGAAAATATAGTATGTAATTAAAAGAAGTTAAGCCAATAATATCTGCTTAAGGTTATAAGCTTGAAATCTTCTAACAAAATGTATCCAGGCAGTTACAGCTAATACGTTTCCACCATGAGATTTCACTTGAAAGCCAATTATGGCTACACCAAAAATTGACCAAAAAAATATCGCACCATATTCAATACTTCATTAACGTGTAATGCATGCCGAAAACGCACATCACCACTTTCTTCATGTAATTATTCATCGGAATACTTGATGTTAATAACCTCCTTGTCGCCTCCATGTGTTTCCCAGTATTTTCACCGTATGCTAAATCAATTCTTCCCCATTTGCGTTGTCAATTTTTTAATGCGTTTTCCGACATGATGCGATAGTCTTACGCGTTTTCCGACATGATGCGATAATCTTGCGCGTTTTCCTCTCGGTGTGATAACGTACTACGCGATGAACTCCACTAAACAAACTCCACGTAATAAATGGAAACTGTTCTTATCCCTTCTTCGTTTTCGTTGAGCTTCAGTCTGAAGTGCGAGTTTGCCCACTTTGTAGCCGGTGCGTATACGCACGGTGCGGCTAGCGCACAGAGGAAGGCTTTCCTTAAAGCGGCGTTCGCCGCTACTTAGCCGATACGCCCTTATTAAGGGCTTAGTAGGAGAGTGATCTCCTACTCGGGGCCAAGATTCCCGGGTTAGTTTACTCTAGCCTGTACTAGTGCCTTAACGGCAAGGCTCCCTTACAAAGGGTGTAGCTAAGGGGGGGCTCCCCTTACGCTACGGCACTCACTACACGCACAACCGGTCGAGGTCGTGCGTCTGTACTACGGAGTGGAAAGTAAACTGAATATATATTTAATATGTAATTATTTAAACTAATATAAACTATATGTAACACTAAGTAGAATATTACTAATTCGTACCTAGCTAAAATGTAGTGTACACACCTGTGTATTTACACGTGGATGGCTGACACCACCACACCAAGGGCCCATAAGACCGTACTTACACAGGATCATTTCTATAGTACCACACCAAGGGCCCATGCCCTGATTGGTTAAAATAACCAAAGGTTCGAAACCTTTCAACCCGGCCAATACTGGCCTTAACCGTGGTGTACCAATGTACACTAACACTCAGTGTTACCCGAATGTAACCCCGTTACACACTTGGTCCACCACGGGGGGAGGATGTATAAGAGACATCCCGGGGTTGGACTAGTATCAAGTCCAATCATTGATATACATACTAGAGATGCATCCAAGGGTTTCCTGATGTACTGCGACATCACAACCGTAATTCACGATTTCTTTTCGGAGCACATCGACGGAACTCGGAACGTCGGGATCTTGCTGGGCAGGAAACCACCGTCCGTCTTGACCGTTTTTGACGTACGGAAACGGGATATCTCGGCAACTACTGGGTGGGATTCGTGCAGATTTTTTTTACTTGCGTCTAGTCACGGTGCAAGTTTTACAGCATCGTGATTGAGCCAGCGGTTTTTAGCGGCTCCAGAACGAACATTTAAGGGCAAGAAAGGGCAATTTTACCAAAATGCAAAGGCCTTTGAACTGGATGTCCACGTGAGGAGGACTAGGAGAAGTAGTTCTAGAAAAATCTAAACGTCTAGCTACAATCATAAGATCGGAGTTAAATTTAAGTTTTAGGTCTTCTCCAGGTAAATTATTAATTATTCGTGATAGATGAGATGATGTCACCAACCACTAGAATCTCTACCAGTATTGGGGATGATTAAGACAGCAAGAAGTTAATGAAAACCACGGGACGCGCTAAACAGCACCAAATGAAAGACTTACCAGCACCAAGTGAGGCTCCAAGTGAGTTTTAAGGCAGAAAGTACATATTTCGGCCATAATGACGTGTTTTTGTCCACTTGCGGTCAGCGCTAGACCGACGCCGTGGGACATGCGGAATCTAAACTCACTGGCCTAGAATCAAAAAAGGCTAAATTATGGCGCATCCACACTGCACCTGGTTTTGTAACAGTATTAGTTTTGCAGGCCCAAAATGATAGAGCGGTCGATGTATTAATAGTAGCGTGTGGCCATGGAGTAGGAGGAATTGTGGAAAGTGCTACACGTGACTAGGAGAGTATGAGAGCATGCGTACATGGAATCCATCAAGTAGTCGCTTGCGTTCTCCTGAGTTTGGTGGGGGAAGCAGATCCTGCAAAATAAACTGGCGATGCAATGGCATTCGGGAAAGACAATCAAGAATGAAGGCATGCCGATACACTGATCTCTACGTATTATGTTTGAGATCCTGTTTCCTCGTCATCTCACGGAACTGCATTTGCGACGTAAAGAAGGCACATTTCTACATACCCTTTGCTGGACCCAAGACAGTGAGTTTGTTTATTCGGTTTGCTTTTGACGTTTGCCTCAAGCTCTTTTGTTCTTGCTCAATAAATCAAGGCAATGATGAAGGAAGATATGATCTGGATCATTCGCCTCCTTTTTCACTAAAACTCGTTCCTTTAACGCAATGCTCCGTTCATGGCTACAGCAGGTCAGGTGTGACTGGATGCGGTAATGGTATCATTGACATCTTATGGACGTCTCGATGAAGCGCTTCCTTATATCTGTACAAATAAAACATCAGTCAGACCTCGCAATACAAACAATCGACCCCGAAACGATCGTACCAAAAAGCGTCCTCCCCGTCGTGTGCACTAGAGTAATACCCTAGCACACGCGTATAAACTGAGTAGCAAAACTTTTCGTACATTTTGATCGCGAGCGAGTTGGAAACTCGCACAAACAGATACACAAAGTAGCATTTGTAGAGTCCTACCGACACGTTTTCCAAGTATTCCATTAGTTTTTTCGCCAACCCAAGCCGTCGAAATTCGGGGGCATCGGTCACTGCTGTCACATTTTCGTGCCAGTTTGTCCCTTGACCTTCCGCTTTGCCCATGACTATAGAGAAAGCCACACAACGCAAAAGGTAACAGACCACACAGCCAAAGTGAACGTACACTGGCTGCGCCATAGTTTGGCCTTTTTTGATTGTAGGGCCAGTGATTTTAGACTCCCGCATGTCCCACGGCGTCGGTCTAGCGCTGGCCGCAAGTGGACAAAAACACGTCATTATGGCCGAAATATGTACCTTCTGCCTTAAAACTCACTTGTAGCCTCACTTGGTGCTGGTTAGTCTTTCATTTGGTGCTGTTTAGCGCGTCCCGAAAACCACCTATGATCCAATATTTATTACGATAAACTGTGGCGACATGCAAATCGAAGATTTATTCATTTTATGCTCCGTCTTTAGTTTTAATTGGATTTTTTTCCCAACATTTAACCTGAATGGCCTTTAGAACGCCATATGACAACTTTCTTCATTTGGATTTCTTTGTTTACGTAAAACATGACTGGATTTATAAAGGGGACGTCCACGGCTAAATTTAGAGATAACGTCTAATATGCCCTTGTTTTCGCCCAGAAATTCTAAAATGCCCCTCTTCTTAAAAAAATCCTAAAATGCCCCTGTTTTTGCGGTGTCCTCCAATCGCTAATTTAAGGCGACTATTTAATGAAATAATCGCCGTATAGTAGACAATATTATTTTAGTGAGGTAAAATTGCAGTGATAATAATATCGCAATATTTTGACGATGCTAAGGCTAGTGCGCAACGGTGTGCTCATAAAAATAAGCTGGGCAGCCTGACAAAGAAATACTTTTTTGATATTAATTACGGTATTGGCTATTCCATGGTTCCTACGATTCCTGACGGCTCTATCATCTTCGTGGAGCACTATCGCGATATTGGCGGAGATGGGAGCGTGGTGACCTCGTTCAGCTGCGATCGCCCACTGGATGCCAGGGTGCGACAATCACCAAGCGAATTCTGGCTCTGGTTGGTTTATTTTAATTATGTAAGGTGAAGTTTTTGCTATCTGATGATTACGCAATGCTGTAGGAGGGAGACGTGGTGGAACTGCAACCGCGTTTTGATCAGGAGCGAAGGCGGACAATCACCGTTCCAAAGGGTCATGTGTGGGTAGAAGGTGACAATGCAACGTGCTCTGCAGACTCGAGACATTTGGGTGCTGTTCCTGTAGCCCTTTTAATTGGACGACCATTTTTGATGGTACGTTTTGATGCTAAGGATGCTACAACAAAATGACTAACGTAATGATATGGGTCTTTGAACGAAGATCTAATGCTTGCAAAGGAACTATTTTTTTATTCAACGGGACTTCCTGTGGTTTGATGCTACCAAATGAGCATTCAGAGCTATCAGTGCAATCAAGGTTCATTTACCTATTCTCACTCGTCGCAAGTAAATTACATTTTAGTGCATGTAGCACTTCTTATATATTTTCTAACATGAGATAACGTCTAATATGCCCCTGTAATACCGACAATCAAACTTAGAGATGATTGAAAAGCTAATGTTTCATTAAATAGTCGCCTTAAATTAGCGATTGGAGGGCACCGCAAAAACAGGGGCATTTTAGGATTTTTTTAAGAAGAGGGGCATTTTAGAATTTTTGGGCGAAAACAGGGGCATATTAGACGTTATCTCCTAAATTTACTGGGTTCACAATACAAAAGGGCAGGATTGTTATCCGTATCTTGAAACCTAAAACGCCAGGTTTTCTCGGGCTTTCTAACTTACTATCTTACGTACCCATGCGAACTCCTTCTCACATAGAGGTACCACGTATCCCGACTCACTCTATCATGAGCCAAAACTCGCCCACTCCTCACTTTAAAATTTGCGTCAACCTTTAAACATGGTGCTAGTACCCTGCTTCTCGTTTAAATTGATGCTTGTTTTCATCGCACTGTGGACATGCGCAAATGTCATCTCGGCCGACTTGACAGCTGACGGGGTGCCGCCCACCTCGCACATCTTCAAGGCGGCTCCACGACGCGCATCGAGCAATCGGAACTTGAGACGCGGTACGGTGTCAGCGATACATGAAGAGAGAGGAATTCCACCGGCGTTCTTCGTAGAAAACGGTTCTTGGGGAAAGATTTCTGTAACAAGCTCAAGACGCACGTTACCAGCATTGATGAGGATGCTCTACGTGCCAAATTCGCGATACTCTTCGCACACAAGATTTCCCCGGCGGTGCTCCGACTAAGGTATGAAGAAGAGGACGCGATTGCCGATCACGTTAAAGGAGCCTACGCAAACTTCTTCAATGAAATGCAAGCGGTGAAAGTAGTACCGCAGTAGCTCCACCTCGCATAAAACAATACATTGGTTCTCTTTGGTTGGCGCTCCTGATCTTGACCTTCAACGTTGTGTTTTTCTACATACAATCCCACGATTCTTGGTGATGTGCTCGATATACGCGTTGCGAGAGCTCGTTTGACCACACGAGTGATGCGTTTCGTTCGTTCAAGCACGACCGGAAACACACACACCACCCATGGCATCTGCGCTGATGACAACGGAGTAACAAAGCTTGGAACTAAACTTGCACGTCACGAGTGCAAGTCTTTTTTGTTTCTCGGCGAACCATGTGGTGCACAGGCCAGATGATGGAGGCAGCGATCGTGCCGGCCTTCGACGATTGGGACGCCATGGTCCAGACAGCATGCGTGCAACTCGACTGGAAGATCCATAGAGCGACGAAACACTTTCCATGCACTTCGTATTTGTCCTGGAGCTAACGTTCTGTCCAAGGCGTCGAGCGATGCAATGGCGCACGTCGGTGACCGCGAGCTCTTGAGACTCGACGACTTGTGCTCGCTGGTGCTATGCAAAACGCCGAGTATGTGCTGCGTTCATTCTTCCAAGACGAAGAGCAGAGTGCTTACTGGACCGCATGGCGTAACTTGCTGCCGCTTCTTGAACATGTTCACGGTAATTCCAAACGATCAGTGAGAACAAGGCCACACAGCAATCCAAGTGCTCCCATGTCGTAAACGATAAATCGGACGCATGTCACTTTGCTTTGAAAGCGTCAATTGTCCGGTCCGGAAAGATGAATGTCTTCGGAAGGAAAGAATTTGTGCTTTCTCGCTTTGCTTGATCGAATCGGAGCGCACAGCGGCAGATATGGTGGAGGGTAAGAGGAGACGAGGGTCAAAACGATCAAGGGCTTTCACCCAAAAAAACCACGAGGATAAGGGCAGGCCACCCACCACCTTTTCACGTGCACTTTCCAATTGTGTACAGCTGCATGACTAGGATTAGTACGCGTATCGATAGCCACGTATTCATTCTTGGATCGTTTCGGGGATCTTGTACGCTAGTGCTCGTTTGGTCTCGTACCCAGCTACCGTCCAACTCGCGCTCTTCATTCATAAAGTCCACGATCAATCAACGGTCAGCTCCCAACGAGGAAAGATGAAGGAATCTTTCACGTTGCTTCACCGCCGCCCCATCGTGTGTTGAAGCCTCCTCGCCTATCCATGATTTTGAACATCGCATTTGGAACGACGTGATCGACACTGAACAACGTCGCCACGTGAGGATGAACATGTTCGGGAGGGATGTGCGGTACTTCTTTCTTCTAGCGCGGAGTTTGCAAAGTTCTTCTTCTAAAATTCTCATGCGCACCGCTTTCGTCAAAGGTTTTGCCATGCGTTGAGGAGACAGCGCTCTAGCATACGTTCCAATGGATCGACGTGCGGGCGCCGCCTTCGTAGCGTGCGGGCTATGCTCTTGAACGTTCAATTGGCGGATAACACGCTTGGAGATGTTGATAGTGAGGTAAGCAATAGTACATCCATCGGGAGTTGAACGCTCAGTGCCATGTGGCTTTCACGACCCATGGGGGCTGGGCTGGGTTGGGTTTGGCCCCCCAAAACAACCTTTTTTCATTAAATGAAGGGAAACCCATGGGTTTATCACTAGCGTTTTTCGTCAGGATGCGATAACTCAGACCCGAGCCCATGGGTTTTGGGGATGATGGGTTTTCGGCTGTGCACCGCACTACAGTAATAGGGTAGTGAAACGTTGCCTCTGTGTGAACGAAGCGCGGTGTTTGAAGCGCAAGTCTCTCGTTAAGTTGATTGAGGCCTACCTCAGATACCGCGTGTACGTGCATAGAAAAGCGTTGAGAAAGGAACAAGGCTCTTCCCAACACGTCGTGCTTCATGGAGGGATGTGCTTGTAGTTTGGATGCCATCGATAGGCCCGTTAAGCCGGGCCGATGGGTTGAACCCATTAGATGGATGTGCTTGATTTGACTAGGAATCTGATGTGCAGGGAAAACCGACAGAGACGAGACGAACGACCGTCGCATTGTGGGCAATCACTCCCCACTCGTGACGCTGGAACCGAGCGCCTCTGTGCCAGGATCGTTCACATCCATTTCAATGGTCCTCTGCGTTGCGACGCTTGCTCGAGAGTTCTTCTCTCCCCCATCCTGCTTCTCTGCTCTGCAAACGAAGCGCTCTCGCGCGCGGGTCTACGCCGCGAATTGGCGCCAACTCCCTGCCTGCGTAGGTAGCTGTACACAATCCAGATCGCTGCACCAGCTGGATCGAAAAGAGCTGCGCACGTCACTATCGGTGTGAAAACTGAAGTACCAACTGGTACACGTGAGAACTCACTCCATCGACCGGCAATGGGGGGGGGGGTGCTTGCTGATCTCGTGAGCGATGAGTCTGTCTCACAATCGCACGACAGGATCAAGAGCGCTTGACAACGCGACAACGACGGCGCAGCTGGAACGTTCGCGCAACGGGTTGCCGTGCCGTGTAACCGCTCTCTCGGCCTGGCCCATCGTTTGATCCTGCCTCCCTCCACGCACGTATGATTCCCCGCGCGATCTTGTCGGGGCTTCAACGTGGAAAAAGAGAACAAGTATCTTTTGGTCCAAGGTTAGAAAAAAAAAACCACGGCGAGGGGGGGGTGGGTTTTATGTGACGGACACAAGATCACCCCTGTAGGATAGGGTCGCTCGCAAACGCTCTCTGAGGTTTTTTCCACTTCTGTCCCGATCCGGATTCTACCAGTGCACAGTAGCCGAGCAACTCAAACACAAAGAGCCCCCTGCGTCAAAAGGAAAAAGAAGACAAAGGCGGCAAGTGAGATAGAGAGAGACACACACACACTACACACACACACACACACACACGTTTCGAACCCTTGCATAGGTAGGTGGTGATCGTCACGCCCTCTCTCTCTAGTAATACCCCGTCTCCGATCCTCCAAGGCCTCCGCCCCTCTAACTTGTCTGTCTATCTGTGCCCGTGTCGCTTTAGCCCCCCCCCCCCGACCCTAACGTACGATTCTATCCAGTAATACTATTCCAACACACCGACACACCCCTCCATGACCGACTTGCTCCGCACGATCTTACAACCTTCGGGCCCACCCGCGCCCCCGTCCAGCGCAGCGTTCGTCCCGCCCACTCACTCGCTTCCTCGCCCGCCAACGTCCGCCGTGGACCCGCCGCACGCGCTCGTGAAGCGCGAGTCGCCGTCGTCCGACACGGAGCCTCACCACGCGCAAAAAGCCGTGCGACTCGCGCGGGTGCACGCGCGACGCGATAAGCGCAAGCCGCTCGAGGCTGCGGATGCGCTCGACGCGACCGCGAGCAAGAAGATGAAGACCGAGGCAGCCGCGGTCGTGGGCGGCGATCCAAGCGCCGACGAGCGGCTCCGGGCCATGGAAGCGCAGCTCGAGCACTTGGATCCCGACTCGAAAGAAGCCAAGAAGAAGCGACGACTGATTCGCAATCGCATGTCGGCGCAGCTCCATCGCGAGCGCAAGAAAGCGTACGTCGGGCAGCTCGAAGACCAGCTCCAGGCGAAAGAGATGCAGCTCAAGGCGTTGCAGGAACAAGTCGCGGCCATGGCCGTTGAGAGCGCGCAGCTCAAGCAGCAGCTCGGGCAGCGCACGCGCGACCACGACGACGAGCCCGTGGCGATCAAGGCCGAGCCCGTGCTCGTTGAGAAAGCCGAGGCTCTGGACGCGAGCGACGCCCCTGCGCAGGACTGGGCCGCGTGTCTCGGTGACTTGGAGGACGCAATCGTGGGCGAAGATTTGCTCTGTGACCTCGACGAGTCGCCCTTGGCCGCGTACGGGCTCCGCTCGATGCACGACGATCCCGTGGCCCTGGCCGTGGCGGAAGCAGCGCAGCGGCAAAAGCTCCAGGCGCAAGCGCCGCCCGAGATCCACGCGGCCAAGAAGAACCTCGCCATGATGATGGCCATGATGTTCTCCGTGACGTTCTGTGGCCAGGGCGAGTCTTTGGCCACTGGCACGAGCGGGAGCACGCTGTCGTCCATGTTTACGGCCACGCCCGTGCAAGAGCTGTCGCAAATGAGCATTGCGTCCCGCATCGTGGCGTGCCTTGAACAAACGTCGTGGGAGGATTTCCAGGACGTGTCGTCGTGGACAGCGTCGGCCGCGAGTGCCGCGGCCGCAGCTGCCGTCGCCGTGTCCACGGACAAGAAGACGCGGTCGCGCAAGAGCGCTGCGCACTCGCCGTCGGCGGCGTCGGACGTGACCGACTCGGGCTCGGCGTGTGGCTCGCCCAAGGATCTCGCGGCCACGACCATGAGCTTTGACACGGATCTCATTGAAGAGTTTGTCTACCCCGTGGACGAGCCGTTTGCGCCGGCCGTGGCCGACACGCACTGGTTTGGCGAGCGGGACGACGGGGCTCGGAAAAGCGAGACCAAGACGACCGTGACGCCCGTGAGCATGACGTCGCGACTGTATGAGCAGCTCACGCGGCTCTGGACGGAGAAGAATCAAGTGCTCTTGACCGTGCGGAATGGCAAGAACGAGGTCACGCGGCGCTCGGTCGCGGATATGAGCACAATCCGACGCGGCATGGCCACGGGCGCGCTGTTCCCAAGCTCGAGTGCGGCGCCGGGACCGTCGTCGAGTCCCAAGGTCTTGGAGCCGCACGACCAGTCGGTCACGTTTTTGTATCCGCTCAGTGCGTTCTCCGAGGACCAGCGGTCGGCCGCGTACCCGCACGGCGCGCCGTCGGACCAAGTCTTTCTCGAAGTCTCGTGCCAACTCCAGGGCGCCGCCGCGGTCGGTCGACGACGGTGGTCGTCGACCGCGTCGCCATCGGATGTCGAGTTGTAGTTTCCATATCTATAGAGTCCCGGCTTCCACGTGAGAGGATGTCACGGAGTAACAAATAACAATGGTCGTTGTCGCTTGTGTTACGAGCGAGCGAGGTTGTCACCACGAGGCCTTAGGCCATCCTGTCCGAGCTCTTGCGCTTCCTGCGCCTCGTTTCGTCGTCACGACTTGGTGACGGCGTCGTCGGCGCTACGGTCATTGTCGTCTTCGTCGTGGCGTCGCTCGCTGGACAAGTGGTAGGAGGCTCGGAACATGGCTCGAGATCGACGCACCCGATCGACGGCAGGGCGTCGCTCGCCGAGGCCCAGCACGCTTGCGTTTGACTGCGGACGCGTACGAGCTGCGCCGCCGCTTGTACGGATGGTAACTCGACGTACACGCAGTCGGGTCCTTCCCAGTACACTGTGACCCGCCGCGTCGCGGACGCGAGATGGAGGGCTCTGCCCACACACTGCTTGATATGAAACGTCTTGACGACGGGGCTGGTCCTGGATGACGACGACGACGTGCTACGCGTCGTCGTGCGAGTCAAGTGCATGCGCACAAAGCGCGCGCGCGACGGCGTCGGCGTCGGCTCGGGATACGGTCCCGGCAGGCGCAGGACACAGGTCGGGACAAAGTGGCTCACAAAGAGCGCGTTGCGAAAGCGTTCCAATGGCGTGGTGGCCGATGACGACGTGCCCAAGGCTCCGAGGCACGCATTCGAGACCCCGAGGCCCGCGCACACGCGCAAGAAGACAAAGCCAGTCATGAAGGCGTCGTAGCCGGCCTGATGAGCCTGAAGCGGAGCTCGAGACGAAGAAGCGGTGCCTTGTCCATCGTCGTGCGCGCTGGCGGGACCGTGGAGGCTTGGCTCGACGCTCTGGACGTCGGGACCGTAGAACGGGTGCTTGGACACGACTTGGTAGCAATGTTCGAGCGCCGAGTGGACGACGTGCGTCCCAAACGAGTCGACGGTCTGCATGGCATAGTCCACGAGCACCTTGGTATCAAAGACACTGCCCCCGCGTGCACCGATCCATGCATGCAAGTCGCGCTGGAACGCGGCACAGCGTGCCGGCAGCGGTCGATGAAACTTTTCGTAGCACTGCATGAGGTCGAGCAGGACATTATGGCCCACGAGTGGCTTCCCGGCCGCCACGAGCGCGTCCAGGACCGCCGTGAAGCCCACGAGCGTGACGTTGCGTGCGAGCCTCGCGTCGTCCGCAAGCGCTTGGTCCGCGCGCACGAGCGCTTGCTGCTGGCAGGCTGATCGGGCCGATACAAGACGCACGCGACGTTTCCATGGATGCCGTCCCACGTCGTCGTCGTCGGCATTGTCCACGTTGCACTCCAAGGCAACGAGATCCGGAAGAACCTTGCGCAGATGTTGCACCAGCGCATGGCGACGGAAGGGCGCGAGGGGTTCAGTCACGTAGGTACCGCAGGGACCACAGGTTGGATCGATCGACGAAACGGGGGACTCGAGGAAGTGCTTCATGGTAACAACAAGGTCAGCCTCGGACTCGAGTCGATTCGTCTCTGGAGTTTCTTCGAGCTCTTCTTGTCGTGGATCACTGTCGTCCACACTGTCCTCGTCGTCATTGTCTTCCTCCTTTACTGCATCCTGCTCATCTTGATCGCTCACTTGCTCGTTTCCCATGCAAACCTCACTACGAACAACACTCCCACGCAGCGTCACACGGTCGCGCTCGTCTCGATCTGCGCTTCTCCCACGGCGTCGACTGGCAGGTTCCTTTGTGTCGTTCTCGCACGCACGCCTCGGTGCAGCATCAAACGCTGCGAGGCGCTGCTTCACTTTCTCCGTCACGTGATCCAAAAACGCCTGCGTCTCGCTCGTAACTAGCGCAGCGTGGTCGGGCTCCCCCGTCGTGAGACGCTCGGGTCGAGCCGCTTGGGCGAGGACGGAGCGCCACGGCTCTTGCTCTTGCTCTTGATGCGACAAGTGACCAATGCCGCGATCAATCCACACGTTCAGATCAAAGCCATGCGCGCGAATGTACTGGAGACACTTGGCTTGCACGAGAAAGCGTCGATCGGGACTCGCCGCTGTGGCTCGTGCCGCGGAGCCCGTCGGTCGTCGCTCTTCCTGGTACACTGGAAAGAGCGGAAACTGATACGTCTCGACGTGAAAGCGCTGGGCGTCGGCGTCCCAGGAAAAGATGGCAAGTCCAAATTGCACGAGCGGAAACTGCGTAGCGCTCTCGCGGTACTGCGCATAGCGCTCGTCGATCGAATCCATGACACTCGGACGTGGGGAGCTGCACACGTGGCACCGTTAGCTCGTGTTTTCTGCGTACAAAAAAGCCATCAACGAACGATCCACACACGTACTCGCGGCACGCGACGCCGCCCATTTCCGTGTCTATTGCTACAAACGCGCTCGCGCGCAGCACGCGCGCGAGACGAGCGAGCGTCGCGGCATCGAGCTCGTCGCGACCCAGTTCGTGGACGTGCACGTGAGTTCCCATTTTTGTCCAATCAACAAGCAGAAAAAAAACAACTATCGACGTGAAAAGGAAGGGCAGGTACAAGGTCACATGAATGTGGCGTGGATTGAGGCGGACGAGACCGTGGAGCACGCGCATCCTCACTCGCGTCCTACATCCTACATTTAGCTCTGTTGAAAGGTGTTTCCGTCCATCGTAGCACAGTAGGGGTAGGAAACTTGAGGTCGTAGATGCTTGATCACAACACGAATATAACGAAACCGTGTCAAGTCAATATCTCAGCAACCAATTACAGCTAGGTTGCGCGAATGACACCCGTAGAGAGGTCGTAGTATATTAGAAGAAGTAGATTGATTGAACCAGGGACTTGTTCAATGGAATGTGTATTGAAAAGTGCTTAGCTAGCCTCACATGAGTATGCATAAGGAGCTGAAGGTATAGTAGACGTTCAACAGCTGCTGTGTTACCTCAATTACTTCTCAGTGCAAAAATAGGCAGTACTCAGAATCGAGGAATACGGATACCGTATTTTTAGCAACTAAAAAGAAATTGCTAACTAAAACAAATAGTCCTACCTAATTTTAGTAATTAAAGTATATAGACTATTTTTAATTAACACTCCTCCTCAATGTGTATTTCGAAAAATCACACATGTTGAAGGCAGAGCGCGGCGCGTAGATCCTCGAACCTCGAAGCAGGTAAAACTTTGGTAAGTCCATCAGCGAGCATATCTTTAGTCGAAACGTAGGTAGCCTCGATAAGTCCAACCTCTAACGTAGAGATAAAAACTTGACTCGAATGTCGACGTGCTTCATTTTTGAGCTAGTTTTGTCGCCCTTGAAAATCTTAATCGATGCTTGGTTATCCATGCAAAGTTACATGGGTAGCTTCATCTTGAATTGCACTTCCTCAATTAGTTCTTTAAAACCCAACAACATGACCACATTTGTCAAAGCCGCGTAAAATTCCGCTTTCATGGTCGATAATGAGACGGCACCTTGTTTCTTGCAAAGCCAAGCAACCAAACCGCCATCGACAAAGATGAGTCCACCTGAGGTCGACTTTCTGTCGCTCTTGGATTCTCCGTAATCAGCACCACTGTACGCCTTGATGATTAAATCGTTGCTCGCCATCTCACCACGCCCCATACAAAACTTAAGATGTTTCGTACCCTTGAGGTAAAGCAAAATCTTCTTGGCAAGCTGCCAATCTGCGGTGGTGGGGGAATGGGTACGTCGTGTAGCCTTATGAACGGCGTACACGATGTCGGGTCTGGTGCAGCGCGCGATCCAAAGCAAGCTGCCGACTAAAGACTGGAAATCCTTCATTGTCGTTAAACAAGTACTTTTAATGCCTCGCTTGGTTGCAGCGATAAGTCCTCGTAGTCCGGGCCGATTGGAGTGCGAACCGGGTTAGCACCTTACATCTTGAAGTCTTTGATTACGGCATCAATCGTTACTTCTGTGGTGAAGTGGCTGGGGTCTCTGATTAAGTGTATATGAAAAGTATACATAGAGAGTATACGGATGACCGTCCACGACAGTTTGTGATGAAGTCGCTGGAGTCTCTGATTAAGTGTATATGAAAGGTATACATAGATAGTATACGGGTTACCGTCCACGACAGTTTGTGGTAATACGCGGTCATAAAAAGGTATACGGATGACCGTCCACGACAGTTCAGCCGTCCATGAAGTAAATTTTCGGTATTGAAGCCAGTGCTGAAGTAACCAAGAAATAACAAGACTAGAGGCAGATATAGGTGTCGTGAAGGAACTTAAATTTTCGAGGTTTCCACTCAAAAACAACACAAGGAAGCGATACAATACACCTTCTTGATTAAACTTCCCAGGCTCTTGATACTTATGTCTGAACCTTAATACAAAGTTACTGAAAATGGACACTTCCTGGTAACACTCAGTCTGCCCCTTAACTTAGGTAATAACACTCAGTCTGCCCCTTAACTTAGGTAATCGTAGGATCTTTATCACGCTTTAACACGCGTTCACTTAAAGGTGTCCTCGGGTTGTACTTAGTTTTTGTATAGGTTTAGAGAGAAGGTTTTGTTAGGTGGAGGTCGACTGGTCACTAAGGGGGAAATTTGATTATATTAAAAGTATTAAGAAATCTTATATCTACCTCCAGTATCTGTTCACCCTGTTACTTCTTGGTTACTTCAGCACTGGCTTCAATACCAAAAACTCACTTCATGGCCGACTACGACACCGTATACTCTTTATGTATACTTTCCGTATACACTTCACCATAAACTTCAGTCACTTCACCACAACCGCCCCTTGCGCAGCTTCAGCGTAGGCGAGCAAAAGCAAGCAATCCATTTACTTCTTAATTGCCATACTTCAGATATTTATGTGAAGAATCTTCATTCTTAGTCGTTGCAAAAACCCGGAACATCACTCTTCTTGCATATGTTCATCAATCTTTTCCAGGTACTCTCGCGTTCAAAAAACATATCGAGTCGCGACTATGAAATAATAATCACAAAATATGCGGGGTGCAGACGCAATACATTCCTTCTTCACACGCTCCTTATGCAGTTCCGATGAGACATAAGTCGCTTTAAGCGGCTTTCAAGACGACGTCAGTCTTGGTTTGGCGTTGTAGTCTGTATGTAACTAACCGCTTCTCCACAAGACGCAATCAATGATAAACTTAGGTCTGATCCAGCAACCAAAACGTCTGGTATCTGCATCATTACACTCTTGTGGCAAATCAATGGGTCCGTGCCGTTTTTCTTTTCTAGCTTAAACTGAAACTCGATGCTGGTTGGGGACAAAACGGGCTCCATTTCCTTTGCGCTGGCAACATATTGCGCCCCAATACTAAAACTATGGGCGTTGAGCTCCAACAATTCCTTCTCGTTCGAGCTGTCCAGGTGAATGCTTAATGTAGCAGGAAAAATTGTGTAAAAGTTGTGTAAAACCCCTATAAATGGGAGGTTAACACCATTGTCCATCAGCACCAAAATGGTGTAGTGGGAAGGCTGGCATCCCTCCACGCGTTTGATTGCGGGTTCAAAGCCCGTAGAGACCGAATGCCCTAATCAGGTGCGAGTCACCAAGGAATAGTTTAAAATACGATCGCTTGCGGTAAACGCTTCGGCGCTGTCGTGGGGGAGTCGTTACATCACCGTAGTACGAAAACGAGGTTCCCGCCGGTAAATCCTCACTATGAGTGCACCCAATAGGATCTCGTCTCATTCAATAAGTACGAACAGCGGTAGTAGTCGGAGACGTAAGGTCCAGTAATCGCGGTATGGGCTGTATCCCTTCAATGTGGCTACGCAAGTGTGTGACGCGGATCGGCGTAAGCCGTAGCACCAAACAGGCGTAATAGCAGATCGGGTTCTACGACCAACTTGGAGGGTATCACGTTTCAGAGGTCATGTCGTAATAGAGATCTGTCACTTGATTGGTCCAAAAATCCCCTTGTATACAGACGTATATCTGGGTACTCATCCAGAACTGTCGTGGACGAGTCTGTCGTGGACGAACACATATCACGTGTTTGGCCAAAGACCATCCAATCAGGTGCGACCATATATCTGCATACTATTCCA
>CM047586.1:5801239-5826615 GCA_026184515.1 Peronosclerospora sorghi | reverse complement strand
GTATACAAAATGTGACTGTACACGATATGGCCGTCCACGACAGTTCTATGGCCGTCCACGACAGTTCTGGTATACAAAATGTGACTGTATACGATATGGCCGTCCACGACAGTTCTGGTATACAAAATGTGACTGTATACGATATGGCCGTCCACGACAGATAAGTATACAAAGTGTGAATGTCCACGACATGGCCGTCCACGACAGTTCTGGTATACAAAATGTGGCTGTACACGATATGGCCGTCCACGACAGATAAGTATACAGATATACGTCTGTATACAGGTCATGATATGACCGTCCACGACGGTTAAGTATACAAAATGTAACCGTCCACGACAGTAAATCGCGGAGTGTGATTGGCCTAAAAGGTGGGTATTATGAACGAATCACGGCTGTTTGACTCAATAAAGTGCTGAGAATTGGCTTACAACGGGGGGCGTTTACGGCAGTCACCGTCTCGAATTTGATCAAGGAGACGCACAATAGAAGTCTATACTAAACCTGTATTCGGTTAACCCGTCGGCGCCCTAGTATCAAAGAAGTTATTTTCTTTTGGAGAGTTATCAAGCGAACGAATTGGAATGACATAGGATGGACAACGTGGACACGATACAAACATTGTTGAGCTTGAGAATGTCAGGATTATTAGCCAGCGGAATAGAACGCAGCGAGGATGGTGCCAACATATCGAGGGACGTCCCTAGTAGTACATCCGAGTCACAACCTACGGCTGCACGGAAGTTTTCCCATACACGCTTTCCTAGATGGACCAAGAAGGAGAAGGATGAGCTAGTACGTATACAATTCGAGAGTGAGGATCAGGCGAAACCATCTTCCGAGATAAGCGACTTGTACAACCACCGGTGTCAATTAAATGGATGGGCTAAGAGAACTGAGGCTAGTGTCGAGATCATGCTAAGGCGATTGGGATCTAAACGAAAACGAGATAATGAGTGGACTGAAGAGAAAGTAAAGTTTTTGACAAATCTAATGGAACGGAAAACCAAGATCGATTACATAGTGGAACAGTATCCAGTGCAATTCCCACAAGCTAAGAAAATACACACCAAAGCATCTGTACAAAAAAAGATACAAGCCTTGCGCCAAGTGAAAATAGGAAAGTCCCGAATACTATCAGATGGAATTGATAGTCAAGGTGAAAGCGGAAGAGGTGGCACGAGATGGACCCCACAAGAGGAGCTCATATTGGAGGAGGAAATCGAACGTGGGGAAGAGGACGTGATTTTAATTGCTAGTAAGTTACGTGATACGCTAAATACGAGCAGATCCAAAACTACGCTGAGGTCATATGAGAGTATCAGACGAAAACTTTATCGGCTAAAGTGCAGAACACAGAACGCCGAGCACGCCTTTATGAGGTCATGCCCTCAGTTAGAACAAGAGAGTTATATGAACGTCGATGAAGAGCAGAATGTTATGGACTTTGCGATGCCAGGGAGCCCAAGTCCATCATTCGCAGTGGAAGGGAAAGCGAAAAGTGTAGCAAATGTTGGGGTGGTCCAATTTGAGTTGCAGAGCATGTTAGCTGATGATGTCAATATGTCCAAAGAGGTGGAGCTTGAAGGTACAGTGGGAGAAACAAACAATGCAAATTCCGGTGAAATTTTCAAACAGCGAGAAACCGTGAAGGAAGGAACACTGGAGCCAACTCTCAGAGAAGGACTATTGGACAGCACCCTAAATGATGTTAGAGAATTAAGACAGGACAACCCCATAGTCATAGATTTGACAGAATCCACGGCAGATTCAATTTCAAATCTTCAAGAAGGTAATGGAGAGGAGCCGTCCATCCAAAAATATGAGCTGTCGTGTAGACAAAATCTCTGTGCACCAAAAGAGGACCACAAGTGCGTCTCGGAAGATGTAGACCTGCCTGCAAATATAATGCAGAACGGTGATGGAATATGCGGGGAAGTTTTGAACAATCTTACTCCAATTAATGATACTAATGCATAGACAGTTAAGACGGTGGTACAGAGGAAAGAAGAATATCGAAGCTATACGTTTAAGGAAGGACTTCTCACAGCAGAGTGTCGAGAGGTAGAGTGGTATAGTTTATGTAAACCTGGCTCAACGGCAAGGCAAGTGATAGCGCGTATGTCAGATATCGAAAGGAATTGGTGCCAGGAGGTGGAGAAAAGCACAATCAACCCAGGAGCTATCATTAATGAAATTCGGGTATTGGACTTGCACAGAGAAATTGGTATACGGCGACAAATCCAATCGATCACCCCGGAGGATACAAGGAGTATATTGTTTGCTGTCACGCTATTGTTACGAGATTTAGAGTCTCTAGTAGTTTTTTTGCGCGAATGTTGGGGTGGTGGTTATGGACCTTGCAGGGATGACCTGTGCAGTCTAAAGTATGATGTGACCATACCACAATTTCAATACCAAGGAAGCTGCAGACATTGGCTATACGCAAGATATCGAGAGGTGTATGTGGATGATTTTGTGTCTGTGAGCGATACCTTCTTACTATGTGCTTAGTGACACATCTGGATGCATTTTGGGCTACTAACCCTGATCATAATGGATGGAAAACGGCTACGGTTGAGTCAACCATTAAGATTCATGTGTTGTCATATGGCGTGGGGAAATGTTTAGCCAAACGATGGAACACGTACAACAATGATGGTGGTACCACGCATTTCATGCCATTGATGAGAGGGATAATATACCTGCATGTAGCCGGAAACGATATGATAGAATGTAGATACCAGTACAGAAGATTTGCAAAGATGGGACTATGGGCAACTATGTGTTCCACGAGGCAACAAATTGGAACTTCTAGGCTTGGGGATAAACTTTTCGGTAGGATTCAGACATGTTATTTTAACCACCGCCCTGGGAAGACGCATTCATGAGAACATCCTTAAGTTACGATGGTTACCCAAAACTAACATTATGAACTATATCCGAAGGTTCGGAGCGGTAGACATGCTGACTAGAGATCCACCACCGGAGATATTGAATCTGATGGTTGAAAGAGAACTCGTTCAGTCTCTGAGGAATTCATCGGTAATGGCTGAGGCGGAACAAACAGCGGTATATACATCATTTCAGCGCAGCTTGGATAGGGATCAAATGAAAGTGATACGTGCGGCAATAGAGATGAGAGGGATAGTATTGGCTCGTGGTCCATACGGATGTGGGAAGACGTCTACAATTACGGCTGTTGTACTATCTTTACTAGCAGTTTTTCTCTTATATCGGGTTGCCATCGTGTCCGAGACCAATGCAGCCATTGATGAAGATCTGAAAAGGTTGATCGATTCAAATCAGTTAGATGATCATGATATCATTCGGTTGGGAGAAATAAAAGGCATCATGTTAGCATCAGAGGCTGAAAAGTATCGACGAAGGTTTCTCTAAGAGATACTACGACGCGAGCGGCAAACATTGGAAAGGTGTGTGAATCGGAAGGAAATATCCCCCAGGTTGAGGTTGAAAGAGAAAGATACATTAGATGGAGCACGTGTGATTGTTTCCACTTTGACTCAATTGGGGCGACCAGATTACTCGAATGTGCGGTATGATGTAATTATCAATGATGAAGGAGCGCAAAATTCCGAAGTGGCATTACTGCAATCCATTAGGCCGTGGGTACATTATATCCGTGGGAGATACATACCAACTTTTTGCGTACTCCCCTATGGATGAAAGACGGAAGAAGCGATTCCATAATGATGCCCGTCACCATAAGGTTAGTGGGGTTTGATACATTCCATTGAACATAGCCGAGCGATGAGAAATATATCCCCTGCATTCCCTGGAGTGACCATGACGGCAGAGTTTAGGAGCCATCCTATGATTACGAGACTGTTACAAACGTTTTATCCCTATACTATTCAAGATAGAGCCTATAGGTCACCAGATTACTTAGCATCAATACAGCCGAAGAATATTGTAATGGGGTGCCATTACATAATTGATATTCAAGTTATAATATCACAGTTTAATTTCAGACGCGTTGTCTGAAATTTAAATAAGAGATTATAAGTTATTATAATCTACGAAGGAAAAGTCGATTCAGTATAAATACCGAATCTTGCAGGTTAACTAATAGTACAGTTAGTTGAATACTTGATATTATTATATTAATTAGTTAGTTACTATACTATTAGCCTCTAAACCACCCATTAAATAAACACTCTTAATTTTGCGTTCTAGAACATAAGTGAATATTTATATTCACTTTAATTATAGGATTAGTTGTTACCAACTAATCCTGCCCTAATTGTATTGAGCGCTTCCTCGCAAGATACAGTGTAAGCCAGTAACAGGATCAGTCCTGTTACACCTGGTAGCACTTTGTGGTCCGTCTTAACGACCACAGTTCCGTTCTGCTAGTTAACTAGCGGATCGAAGATTAAGAGCCGCTCTGCATCATGTCGCGAGACATGTCGGCTGCCGAGCGAGAAGAACGCTGGAAGAGGTGAATAAACACTTCCCTCACTTCTCGTCGCGTAGTAAAGACGCGACGGTGGAAATGATTCGGTCTATGGGGACCGACATCATTACCTTCCTCAAGAGTAAGTCCCCGGAGGAAGTGGTACAGGTGGTGAACCGCTTTAGGCTAAACCACCTAGAAAATCCAGTACGGCCCGCGCCAGAGGCAGCGCGGACCGCAACTGCACCTGCAACGCATAGCGTTGAAGTGGTAAAGGCACGAGTACCGCCCTTTACCGGCGAAGGGGGAGAGACCCTTCGTAGATGGTTCGCAGAGGTGGAAGATGCCATCTCTGCGCAAAATATTGTTGACGAACGTCAACAGGCGTACTTCGCCACAACATGTCTGGGAGGTAGAGCCAGGGCATGGGCGATGAGTCGCAGAGCCACTGATGACTCTGCATTCCTGACTTATCAGGAATTAAAAGCTGAGCTAAAGCTCAACTTTGAAGCTCCAGAAATGGAGCTAATGAGTCGGCAGGAGTTCATGGAACTCCGGCAAGGTAAGCTTGACCTTCAAGCTTACGCTCAGAAGACGCAATATTTGCTGTCAAATATTGTGTATGAGCCGGATCCCCCTGCTATGCAGGTCACTGGCTTCATGAAGGGACTCAATGATGGTCCCGTCAAACAGAGTCTCTACCGGCACCCGCCAGAGACTCTAAGGGATGCCATTGATATGATCATCCTTGAGGATTTCAGCATGCGATCAGCGTCATCGCATGCTGGGTACAGCCGAAGGGCTCAACAGCCCTTCGCTTTTGACATGCCGCAACAGCATGTCAAAAATCAGCAGTCGTGCTGACGAAGCTCACACTTCGTCTTAAGAAACAGCCACCCGCGCCAGAGCATGGGCGGTGGAGGTCCAGAGCCGATGGACCTATCAGTTGCGGTTGCTTCGAGCACGAAGCAACCGAAATTTAAGAAGAATATTCGCTGCAATAGATGCGCGAAAATGGGGCATTTTGCCCATGAGTGTATGGCACCGCGTCCGGTGCCACGCAGTCAGCGGAAGGAACAGTCCGCTGCACGGCGACACCAACAGGGACATCACCCTGTTGGTGCAAAAAACGTAGAACACCAGTAGGGGCGGGGCGCCCTACTGGGAATGTTATCCCACATGCTGACATAGGGCATGTGAGGGTAATAGCCCCAGACGGGACTATGTCCTGTCAAAAGGTGCAGGGTGATGGTAAGCCTCTTATCACCCTGGAGGTTAAGCCGCACGGGAGCGATGTCCCCATGCGAGCTTTGTTTGACACAGGAGCGTCAAACAATTTCGTTAGAACTCAGAGTCTAACGCTGTTGATCTTCGTGGAGGTAGAAACCCCACGAAGTATGTTGTCAGTCCGGTTAGCAACAGGTGCAACCGTGACTATTCCAAAGCGTGTGAGTAAAACACGCTTCGAGTTGAATGAACTGTCATTCGAGGATGAATTCATCGCCCTCGATTTAGATGCCAAGTTCGATGTGATACTTGGAATCCCATGGATGTCCAAGTTTAAACCTTCGATCGACTGGGTTAATCTATCGATCGACTGCGGCGGACGCACAGGATATGATCACCCTGTGTGTAATCCGGCTGTATCAGAGGATACAACCGCAGCGTCAGACAGTCTGGTGGATAGCGATGGCACCACCAGGTCTGTTCCGACACGATCAGCGGAAGGTACCTCCGCTGGTGAGAGTCCAGAGGGACTACCACACGCAACAGAAGAGTCGTTGCGTGTTGGAGAGAAACATTCCACGGGTGATAAAGACCACCGTGAGAATGAAGTGATATCCACGGTGGGAAACACCCACCGTGAGAATGAAGTGATATACACAGTGGGAAACACCCACTGTGCGACCGAAGGTTCCAACACGACGAATGAATTACGTGTTGATGAGAGTGAACTCACGATCGAGTGCAATCGTGAGCACAACTCCGTGGTGGCCAGTGCCCACCACGTTGCGTTAGCCATGCACACGGGTGATAAAGACCACCGTGTCGCAGAACAGGCGGCCGATCAGACGAGCACATCTGATCGCCAAGAAAATTCCATGGTAGGCAGTGGCCACCACGATGATGAGTATTTGCACACGGTGAATCGTAATCACCGTGTAGCAGTCAATCAGACGAGTTCGTCTGATTGCATGGACAGTTCCGTCGAGACGATCAACTTCTTGACGCAAACGGAGACCGGATTAGCTACCCAGTCTCTGTTGATGGAACACCCTCCGAAAGAAGGTTCGGAGGTGATGGCTCTTCCAGCGCTAAGCTGGAAGAAGTTTATGAGAAACTTGCACGATGATCAGATCGAACAGATCTGTATTATCGTTGCAACAGATGATGTAGTGGATATTCGTCCACGAATATCCACATTACAAGTGGAAAAAATTGGGAAAGAGGTTCCCAATGATCAAACCAGAGTTCAGCGCTTTGAACCGCAGAGCTGGGAGTCGCTTAAAGCGAACTCCCCATTTTATGAGGTACTTCGAGAATACGCTGATGTATTCCCAGAAGAAGTACCTAGCGAGATCCCTAAGGATAAGGGAACTCGTCATGAGATTGACCTCGTGCCAGGCACGAAGTATTGTGTTACGCGGCAATGGCCGTTGATGCGTGATCAGGTAAAAGCGATCGACGAGTTTTTCGAAGCTCGTCGTAAATCAGGCCAAGTGCGGGAGTCTACCTCACCGCACTCTACCCCCACCTTTTGTGTGAAGAAGTCCACAGGTGGGTGGAGAATCGTTCACGCTTACAACAAGCTGAACGCAGCGACGGTACCGGCACAAACACCGATACCGCGGAAGGATGTCATCATAGATGGCATGTGCGGGAGCACCATCTTTAGTGCTCTCGATCTAAGAGATGGATTTTATCAAATCCTAATGCGTGAGAAGGATATCCATCTCACGGCGGTAAGCATCCCAAGCGGCATGCTTTGGGAGTGGCTTGTTATGCCGCAGGGGCTTCGAAATACCCCTGCTACGTTTAACAGATGCGTAACGCATCTATTACGCCCGGTGCGAGAATTCGCACCGAGTTATTTCGATGACGTGTTCATCCATAGCAAGGAAGAACACGATAAAAGCGATGTAGATGTCCATAGGGAGCATCTACGTCGAGTGTTGGAGCTTATGCGTAAACATAAGCTCTATGCAAATCTGAAGAAGTGCACCTTTGGTGCACCTGAGATACCCGTTCTTGGATGCTTTGTGGGCAAGAACGGGGTGATTACTGATCCAAAAAAGATCAGGGTGATCGTTGAATGGCCTACGCCAAACATCGTTAAGGAACTTCGAAAGTTACTTGGGTTGGCAACATATTTGCACAAGTATTAGTGCAACTATGCTGGGTTAATACGACCTCTTTCTCAATTACTTAAGAAAGATGTCGAATGGCATTGGGATACCCAATTCCAAGATGCTTTTGATGCAGTCAAGCAAAGCTTGACTGAAGCGCCTGTCTTGGCTATAGCCGATAACGAGCTTCCGTTCCACGTCGTTAGCGACGCGAGCGATTTCGCTATCGGCTGTGCTTTGATGCATCGTGATCACGATGATCGTTATCGCGTAATCTGCTATCAATCGCGTCAGTTGCGCCCAGCCGAGCGCAACTATCCAGTGCATGACAAGGAACTCCTTGCCATGAAGTATGCACTGGCTAAGTTTCGGATCTATCTATTGGGAGATATACCGTTTGTGGTTTACACGGATCATGCGTCGCTACGCACGGCCGTGAATTCACCACATATTTCACACAGAATGGCTCGATGGCTGTCATTCTTTGCTGAGTACAAATTTACGGTTGAATACAAACCCGGAAAGTTGAACGTGATAGCGGATGCGCTATCACGAAGGCCCGATTACGAGATGAAACCGTCCGTAACCGAAGGGGCCAGTGCAAACGCGATCCGTTGCACTGCTTTGTCGTCGTCAATTATACGACAAGTACGCAAGGCGTACAAAACAGACGACGAGACACGTCTGTTGATTGATTACTTACGTAATCAATCAAGTGAGAAACGCAACGAACTCCCAGAGTTCCTCCGCGCTTGCGTGCATCGATATCGACTGCACGATGGTCTGATGCTTTACAGCACAGACCAAAAAGATGAAAGTCGCATCGTCATTCCAAACGACGATGATCTCAAAGATCAAATTATGTTTGAGTATCATGATGCACCTATTTCGGGGCATCAAGGTCGAGAGAAGACATACGCTTCTGTCGCACGTGACTTTTACTGGCGAAACCAGTACAAGTGGGTACGAAAATACGTACGCGCTTGCGAGATTTGCCAGCGCGTTAAGCCTGCGCAGTCTGCACAGGATCCGCTGCAATATCTGCCGGTTTCGACAGAGTGTTGGAAGTCCATTTCAATGGACTTCGTATTCGGTCTTCCACCCGACAATAGTCGGAAGACTGGAATAGTGGTCTTTGTAGACCATTTCAGTAAGATGGTACATCTTACCGCAGTATCAGCGAACGTAACCACCTTTCAAACAGCGCGGATATTCGTTGATACGGTATTCCGTTTGCACGGAATGCCGGAAGACATTGTCTCGGATAGAGATCCGAGATTTACAGGACGTTTCTGGCAAGAAACGTTCTCATTGTTGGGAACCCAGTTGAAGATGTCAACTGCGGACCATCCGGAAACGGATGGGCAGACGGAACGGGTTAACCGCGTTCTCGGAGACATGTTGCGATCATACGCACATGCCTTTGAACAGTGGAGTGACTATCTGTCACTCACTGAATTCGCGATTACAATTCGGTGCATGCTTCAATTAAGCATACACCGCTCTACGTGAATGCCTTAAGGCATCCACGAACCCCAGATTTACTTGGCGGTACGCCAAATCTAAGTGGGGGAGGGACCTGCTCAAATTTCGAGCGAGTCAATGCACAAGTTGCGACTGCAACTTGTGAACAAAACAATGGCCCTTCTACTGAAAATACAGTAGAAGCGGAAGCAGCTTCAATTGAAACTGAAGCTGCATACGATGAATATGTGTCTGCAGCAATGGCTACAGACAACGAGGACAATGCACCTACTGCTGATAAAGCAGTAGATGAATTCGTATTACAGCGCCAAGCTGTAATACGCTATATAAAAGATGTACTTGCCTCTGATTTTGATAAGCAGAAGCAAAATGCAGACAAACAAGGGAGGAAGAACAAAAACTCCTTTCTTAAATGTAAATTATTAAGTACTACTAATTGGCCTACACATGCAATAAGCAACTTCCCTACACGGAAGTTGCTTCCTAAGTACATTGGACCCTTCAAGGTCCAAGAGATTCGGGGGAATGCCTATACCATAGACATTCCCACAGCAATGCGGCTTCACCCAACATTCTATGTTGGGCGGCTCAAGCCGTATCACTCGTCTTCGTCTTACGACGAGACGCAGAACCACGGAAGATGCCGTGATTCTCCAAGTCTCCCAAGAGAAACTTGTAATCGGCCTCCAGCCGTTGGTGAGCAGAGCGGAGAGTCGTTACCTCCGCCTTCGACTGCTCAAGATCAGCCGTGCGCCGATCGAGCTCTCCCTTATAGCGGGAAAGCTCAATGTACAGAAGATCATTCTTCTGCTGGAAGGCAGTGTGCGCCCCGAGGATGTCGCGGACATCCTCGCGAAGAGATCGATATGTCTTCACACAGTGAGACATATCGCTGCTCAAGGAGGAATAACCCTCCTCGAGCTTGCGGAGCGAAGAACCATGCTCCGCAACAACAACGGCGAGGGAATTCTCAACCTCCGCCGCCCCTGATTGATAATCAGGGGAACAAGCAATATATCCTCTAGCGCTTGATCTCGAAGCGCTCGGTGCCTTTGAAGAAGGGGCAGCGTACCGAGTACTTGGTACGATGGCTGGGATATCCCCAAGAGTTGGACTCTTGGGAGCCGATTGAGGTTCTGAGGGCCGACGCCCCAGACCTTTTGACTGAGTTTGAGAAGAGGTCTCAAACTCATAATGCGAAGTAGCATCAACAGTAGGTGTTGATGCATTCAGGGTATCAATTAAACCCTGAATTTCGGCGGGAACGGAAAAACCACCGTACCCCCGCAACTCCTCCTATGACAGACGAGGAGTGCCCTGCGTACACCGCGGGCAAACGAGGTTAGAAGGGACACCACACTTTAACCCTTCTTTGATGCAAGCAAAATAGATGTATTCCATTTTCCCTGTTCGTGAGTGCTTTAAAAAGCGCTCGCGCATTACGTGAACTTTATTCACGTAATCATCCGGGCTTTTGTTGTATTTGTCAACAAAAGCATTCCAACTCTGAGTCAGGGCGTCTTTATTGTCCCTGTTCTTCCTTGAACCTTTCCGGCTCGAATAATATCGAACCTGGAAAAAGAGGTCAATAAAGTACAGACGTCTATCGTCTGTACTTCGATCGAATCGACGTCACTGGATGTCTTCGCAGTCATCCAGCACATTGATATCGAACAACGCATACTGGCAGTCCCGTTTACAGTGACCGCCACTGTTGGGGGCGATAGCCCAGCCAGGGGTCCAAAACCCCACTTTGTACGGAACATGTGGTTCCGTACGATGATACGCTTTAGAAGCGGCAGCCGCCGCTTCTGTTCGATCCCTTTTAGCAGGCGGAGCACCTCCTGCTTTAACACCACGCGCCGGGGTTAAATCACCCCGACGTGGAGAAGTACTTGGTCCAGGTGGGGCTCTGCGTTCCCGCAACCACCTGTGATAATCATTGTCGCTGTCATAGCTGACAACGACACCAGAATCGTCATAGCTGTTAGGCGATGAGCACCAAGCGAGTTTCGACTCGCTAGATCCTTTAGTGGGGACATCTATATCCCCATCACTTTGTTCGTAGTCAGAACTCCCGAACATGGCCCTCTTGGCAACACGCCATTCGGAAGTTGCCATCATGCGAGATGTTGCATTAGCAACATCTCCCTGTTTCTTGTCAGATGCCGCCTTAGCAGCATCTGTGGTCGAAGACGGTACGTCTTCCGAACTTTGCGTAGTTGACGCTGCTAATGTAGCGTCACCGTTGTCACTCAACACCTCAGCACCAAGTGCTGAGGCGGAGGAAGAAGCTCCTTCATTGTTTTCAGCAGCGCTCTTTAGAGCGCCTCCGCCGTGTGCTTTGACCATCGAGTCGATGGTCAATCAGTTGGTGAATGAGAAAAATTCCGACCAACAAGTGCCACCCATGATTGGCCAAAATAATAATTATTATTGGCCAACCACCTTAAGTGTGGGGGGTGATGTAATGGGGTGCCATTACATAATTGATATTCAAGTTAGAATATCACAGTTTAATTTCAGACGCGTTGTCTGAAATTTAAATAAGAGATTATAAGTTATTATAATCTAAGAAGGAAAAGTCGATTCGGTATAAATACCGAATCTTGCAGGTTAACTAATAGTACAGTTAGTTAAAGACTTGATATTATTATATTAATTAGTTAGTTACTATACTATTAGCCTCTAAACCACCCATTAAATAAACACTCTTAATTTTGCGTTCTAACAGATAAGTGAATATTAATATATTTACTTTTATTATAGGATTAGTTGTTACCAACTAATCCTGCCCTAATTGTATTGCGCGCTTCCTCGCAAGATACAGTGTAAGCCAGTAACAGGATCAGTCCTGTTACAAATATGGAAACCCTTGATTAGGCTCAGCCAGAGGATCGTTACCCTTCTGGAGTGGGAAAAAGTTTGGGGAATCAACGGGTCGTGTGGATTAGCTCTCAAGAGTGGATTGAAGAACATGAGCGCACAGAATACGAGCACAGAAATGTTATTGAATTGACGATAGTGGTGCAGTTAATGGATAAAATACGGTCGGCTTTACCGGCGGAGTCGCGACGTTTGGGTACGGCTGTACGAAAGTCAGTGTTGATTATTTCCCCATATGAAGACCAAGTATCGGCTATGAGGAAAGAGTTAAGGTATTTGAATGGAGTATATGAAGACCATTTGGATATCGAAGTGGCTACTACTGATTCTAGTCAAGGCAGAGAGGCAGAAATCACTATTGTTACTATGGTGCGTTCGCATACTATAGGATTTATGGCACGGAACCCTTCAAGATCGTTGGTATCACTCAGCAGATCACGTGACTACCTATTCATTGTGGCTGCGCGATATGTGTTCGAACAATATATTGATTGGGATCGGATGATGGAAGCGTGCAAGAGATACGATACCCCCTGTTTTGTTTCTACTATGGCAGACAGTGAGGCACGTCACTATTTGAAGTGGAAATAGCGAAAATTTGATCTTGAGGTGATATATAAATGGATTGCTTGCTTTTGCTCGCCTGAGCTGAAGCTGCGCAAGGGGCGGTTGTGGTGAAGTGGCTGGAGTCTCTGATTAAGTGTATATGAAAAGTATACATAGAGAGTATACGGATGACCGTCGACGACAGTTTGTGATGAAGTCGCTGGAGTCTCTGATTAAGTGTATATGAAAGGTATACATAGATAGTATACGGGTTACCGTCCACGACAGTTTGTGGTAATACGCGTTCATAAAAAGGTATACGGATGACCGTCCACGATAGTTTAGCCGTCCATGAAGTAAATTTTCGGTATTGAAGCCAGTGCTGAAGTAACCAAGAAGTAACAAGACTATAGGCAGATATATGATGTCTTAGTACTTTAATTATAATAAAAATTTCCCCCTTTACAAAGAGTCGTTTCTTTCAACCAACCAACCCTTTTCGACCCATACAAAAACTAAGTCTAAATAAATCCCGAGGAAGCCTTCAAGTGAACGCGTGTTAAATCGTGATAAAGAGCCTTTTGCGGTTGTCTAAGTTAAGGGGCAGCCTGCGTGTCATTTGGGAGGTGTCCGTTTTAAGTGATTTTGTGGTAAAGTTCGGACGTAAGTACCAAGAACCTGGGAAGTTTAAGCAAGAGGAGTGTAGTCTACCGCTTCCTTGTGTTGTTTTTGAGTGGAAGTCTTGAAAATTTAAGTTCCTTCACGGCACTTCTTGATCCAACTTGTATCCAGATTTGTCGTCGAACGTCACTCGCATGCCGAGAAACTTGGATACTCTTCCGAGGTTTTTAATCTTGAGGCACTTCGAGTATTCAAAAAACTGCTCTACGAGCTTCTCCTGATTACCAGTTACTAGTAGGTCATCAACATAGTTTCCTACTATAACGGTTTCACCATATAAGTGCCTGACGAATAGACACATGTCCGTCAAGCACTGAGAAAAATCCAAATACAGTAATTTTCCGTGAATCAGACGATTCCATAGTCGTCCTGCTTGTTTAAGTCCGTAAAGCGTCTTCTTGAGCTTCAACACTTTATTTTCTTGAGAACTTCGAAAGTCCTCATTTGGCTTCAATTTCATTCCTTGTGGTATGAACAGAAAGATGTCATGTTCGTTTTCTTCGTCCTTAACATATGCTTTCGGAATATCTCCGTGCCTCGCAGGCACCTTCCACTTGGTCGCCAGAGCCAAAACCAACTCCACAGGTCATGTCGATAACGGCGGCACGTTAAGGTATAAAATATACCAAATGTTGCTCGTTTCCACAGGCAACGAGTCTTGCCTTGAGCCGTTCGATTTCACCATCTTGGTCCAGTTTTGTTTTGAATACCCACTTGATATGTAGAGGTCGACAATCCTGAGGCTTATAAACGATGCTCCAAACTTCGTTACGCTCCAAATCACTGAGCTACTCCTGAACTGCAGTTGTCCACTTATCCTTGTTGAGGGACTTCGTTGCTTCATTGAAGTTTTTCGGGTCCATTTCAGTGACGAAATGTACCGACCCATCATCCTCCACTGCACTTGGCGTTTCAGTTAAAAATCTTGATTATTATTAGCTTAATCTTCATGATTGGACATGGAAAAACTTCGTGTAACGCAGCGTTCACGTTACCAACTTTTCTTTTTTGCGTGTCTTCATCTTCTTGGGTCTTGGAGCAGTAGTCGCACCCCCGCCCCCCGATTGGCGATCTTCCACCATAGTCTGTTGAAGTTTGAGGTTTTGATCCGGGGTCAGAGTTTTAACGTTTTTGATATGTTGTGTAACAACAACCTTACGTTCACTCTTAAGGTAAGCCTTAAACCCCTTCACCTCCTCGCTCTTGCCAACCACAACCGCAACTTGGGCACGATGTGCTAGTGAATCCCTTCCAGGATTTCTATACACAGTGCAGATCGAACCGAAAGCGACGATCTCAACAAAGTTTGGTTTCTTCTTTATGATCACTTCTAAAAAGGATTCGCGCCGAGAATTTGAATTGCTCGGGCTGCGGTTCAATATATATGCAGCATATTGAACCACATCGCCCCAAAAAGAAAGTGCCAAACCACTAGCGAACAGCATGCACCTCGCCATGTTCATAACCGTGTGGTGTATGCGTTCTGACCTTCCATTGCTCGACTGGTTGTTGTATTCACTTATATGTTGCTCAACACCAGTCTGCACGCAGAAGCCATCCAGGTTTTTTATATTTTTACCCTCCATTGGTACGTAGTATGTGAACCTTGCAGTTAAACTGCCGTTCGAAAAACGCCATGAAATGTTCAAATTTTCGCCGCAACATCTCTAGTTTTGGCAAGAAAAAACACACACATAGCTAGATTTATGATCAACAAAGTTGATCTTGTATCTGTTGCCTAGGCGGTCCTTTGGCCTTTTGTAATGGGTCTATGCAATAGTGCCATTATATGGCGATGTACAATTACATATTAGGGATTCCCACTAATTGTTTTGGATCGCCAGATGTTATAGACATGATCAATGTCTACACACCGACACTCACGGAGTAATCATTGATTACGTCTGCACGGGATGTTCTCGAACATTCTCGAGTGTTCTCTACCTGCGGCATGTCTTTGCGCACGGTGATGGTTCCTGCTGGAAAACTATCTGTTGACGAAGCCGACGTGTCATTGTGGGTACAATGTTGTTGATGTCAGCCAATCACAACGCCCCGTACACGGACGATTTTTCGGAGAAGAATCTCAAGCTCAAGTTCAAGCTTATCCTCGAAGTTCAAGTTCCGTGAGAATATTCTTCACTCACAAGTTCAACCTGATTCAAACCAAGGTTTATTCCGCATTTGTAGGGGGATTGCATATACCCCATAGGACTCTAGAGAGAGGTTTCAGGAACCATAAGCTCATTTCAATTCAGTTGAAAAATTTCCGTCTTCTGTTCAAGTCTCCTCCTCACTCTTCTTCTCCCTCTTCGTCCCTCCAAGTCGAGACACTGCCAAGGTTTCCTATACAGCGCAAGTTTTTGTGCCGTGTTATCGGGAACTATGTAAACAGCTTCCTGTTACAGGCGTAATTGTTCCATTTAGGTCAGAGCATATAACACCACCGATACGATCAATCAGTGAGTTAGTACCATTGTCCTTGACGGACCTAGGATTTTTCGTCTGCTTGGCCTGGGCACAGGTCAGACATTTCATCCTCTTATGGTCCGTCATCTCGATGCTACTCGACGCATCCTTAGCCAAGCGTTCGATGGCATCGTAATTCAGATGTCCAAATCGAGCATGGAAATGCATTAGCAACCCTTTTTGGATATCTGATTGTCGTGCCGATTCTGTGTCATTTTCCTCCACAATTTTCATGACGGCCGGAAAATGTGTCTAGTCATCGATAATCACCGAGACATTTACCGTCAAGACCTTGTTGGTCTTTTGGATACCAAAAATCTGAGAGCGGGTGGAGGTATGTAATAACATACGGTTGACATTAACATAGTTCATCTCACACCCCTTCTCCTCCAAAAGACCGTATGACAGGATATTTTTCGCGAGATTTTCCACGTAATATACGTTATTCCCTCGCACCGTCTTTGGTTTATCGTTGGCATAGACTTTGATCAAAATCCAGCCTGTTAACTTAATTTCCAGCAGTTTTCCATCAGCTTGGAAACACGTGCCGTCAACCGTTTCTCTATCACCCAGATACTTTCGATCATTAACCAAGTTCATACTGGTACCGGAAATCGAGAATCCAAGTGTTGCCCGCAGACCCGCACCCGCACCCATGACACTTGACCACCTTTTTCATTTCTTCGACCTTATGCACTGCCTCACCATTGTAGGCGTTCGCACTTCTTGTTTCGCCTTCCAATGCTTGCGCAAAGTGCGTAAGTTCTTCGTCGTGTCGAAGGAAATCCGTCCTTGTGTGGTCAATCTTTTCTTGCATAATAGTGTTCAGTTCCGGTGATGTATAGTGAGCCACATTGTCCAAAACAAGCGGTTCACTGCCACCACAAGCTTCAGAAATCTCCACCAAGAACAAAAAATGTTCGTTCCACAAACGCTTGGGGCTCTTTCTACTGGTGAACATTTTCATCGCCTGTGCAGAGGTGATGATTGTATGAAATGCATTTAGCATATAATTCATCACATGCACAAGAGTTGGCGATTCGTTCCACCATGTGTCGACTAGTCTGTTGTAGTACTTCTCAGCGGTACCACCGAGGTAGTGGCCTAGCAAATCCACCTTGATATCCTCTCTCCAGTAATAACCGCAGGCAGATTCGGCAATATATATCTGCCGGATGAATCTTGTACCCCAGTCCTCAAAACCCGCTCCAAGTCCGCGATACACCTTGGTACCATCAAATATCTTGATATACAACTTGCATTCTTTCGCAAGGGGGTATGGAACGCCTGGGGACGATTTTCCATCGGTTCACCCATACCATAATTATTTTGGTTAAAATTCGGTTGCGCTTCGGGCTTCTTTTCAGGAGTGCTTTCAAGCGACACCATTCGCATACGTACATAGACGCATAGAGTTGTTGAACCCGAAGTTGTTCGCCTCCGGCTGGAACCTTGTAGCTTCAAGCTTGTCCATCCAATCACACAATTTCTGGAACATTTCCAGTATCTTCATTACTTCGGCGCCCCTCGCAGCCGTTTCCTCTTTCTGGGATCCATCGTCGCTGGAGACATCATGGCCCTTTGGGCTCATAACCTGTTGAGAGTTGTTTCCGTCCATCGTAGCACATTAGTGTAGGAAACTTGAGGTCGTAGATGCTTAATAACAACACTAATATAACGAAACCGTCTCAAGTCAATATCTCAGCACCCAATCACAGCTAGGTTGCGAGAACGACACCCTTAGAGAAATCGTAGATCGTAGTGTGTTTGCGAAGTAGATTGAACCAGGGAATTGTTCAATGGAATGTGTATTGAGAAGTGATTATCTAGCCTAACATGAATATGCATAAGGAGTTGAAGGTATAGTAAACCTCCAACAGCTGTTGAGTTACCTAAATTACTTAACAGTGCAAAAATAGGCAGTACTCACAACCGATTACTCATACCGTATTTTTAGCAACTAAAAAGTATGAAATACAGATTGCTAACTAAAACAAATATTACTACCTAATTTTAGTAATTAAATTATACAGACTATTTTTAAGGGTCATCGTATACTGACCCCCCCGGTGCATAGCCATGAGATTTTAAACAAATTCAACACAGTTACAGTAACCGTCACGTCACGGCCCTATTTACGCTGCTGCTTTTAATCGGTACAGATATGTAGTAGCCAGCTCATCATGTTTCTGCGTCAATCTTTTTTTACATTTCCTACTACAAAATGAAGCCGGAATGAGGCTTCTATGGCACTTGTTTGTGAGACGCTGCGCTACAAGTCGCTGCAGCTCGAGCTGCTAGCGGCCGTACCGGAGAGCCAGAAAGCGCTCAAGAAATTTAAAAAAGACACCCGACCTCTTTTTTGTAATACTCTATGATCTTCTCTTTGGTCGGCAGAAAATTCAGGGCGGCGGCTTTGTGAAGAAAGCACTTGTACAGAACCAGACAGCGTTTCGGGCGACGCTAGCTAGAATTAAAATTAAACGCAAAGTAGCGTCAAATGAAGCGCTTCTGCCGCTTGGAAACCGCCAGCAGTACCATATGCTGCCTCGGTATGTCCGCGTCAATACACTCCTGGCTGTAAAGGAAGAGGTCCAGACTTTTATGGGCGAATTCAATGCGATAAACGATAACGACGTGCGAGATTTGCTCGTGGTGCCACGATCACGGAGCTACACGAACATAAGATGGTCAAAAGTAGAAAACTAGTGCTACAAGATAAGACCAGTTGTTTTTCGGCTTTTGTGTTGCATGGAGAGCACACTGATGCGTAAGACAAACAGAGCGACGTGATCGACGCCTGTGCAGCTCCTGGTAACAAGACGAGTCATTTGGCAATGCTGTTTCAACTAGATGGTGATGGAAAGGACGACACAGTCTTAAAGCGACGAGTGCTTGCTTTCGATCGATCGCCCAAGCGACTTGAGCTGATGAAGCGACGTATACAACTCTCAGGAGCTGCTAATCGTGTGGAGGCCAAACTACAAAACTTTTAGAGATTTCTGTCGATGATGTCATGTATTGCAATGTGCGCAGCATTCTGTTGGATCCATCGTGCTCTGGTTCGGGGATGATAAATCGCTTAGATCATCGGCTAGATATTACAAGTGCACGTGATGCTGTGCGAGGGCCTGAGCATGACACAGAGTATGAGAAAGAGAGTACAAAGCGCCTTCAATCGCTTGCCGACTTCCAGACTCAAGCGCTGTGTAAAGCGTTTCCTTTCCCGCAAGTAGAGCGTATCGTGTCTTCAACGTGCTCCATTTTTGAGAAGTAGAACGAAGAAGTTGTCGCCGCAGCATTAAACTCCAACGAAAATCGTTGTTCAGTACGACCTTTTGTATTGAAACCGGCGCTTAAGTCATGGTCGCATCGTGGACTGTAGGTTTCAGGTCTATCGGAATAATAGGATATGGCATTGGTACGTGCAAATGGCCTTGAGGATTTGACTAACGCTTATTTTGTGGCGTATTTAGAAAGAATCGACAGTGCTGGCAACGATGCATGTAATAAGGATAAAGCTATAGCATCAGCATCTGCAACACTGGAATCTCCGTCAAATGCGTCAAAGGAAAAAGCTGAATCTTTCCAAGTTTGTAAGAAGCGTAAACTGCTAACTTGCACTCGAACAGACATTCGGAAGCGTCGGAAGCGAAAAACGCGCGAGAAAGATGGTGCGACAGTAAGAACCGGACCGAGAGTAAGACAAGCATAAACAGTGATTATTACGTATATCCTACTACTCCATGAAATACTTCATTTGTTTAGGATGTGATATGTTGAAGTATCATCAAGTGGTGCGTGTATGCAGCCTGGCATAAGGTTGCATACAGACTTCAAGTGATGCGCGACCATTGTGGTCATTTTTTCATTTATGCATTTTTGGTACTTTGAAATTTTATCTTTAGATTAAGTTTTAGGTTAGGTTCTTAAGCACGCATTTATAATTAGTATAGTTTTTACCTTTTAAGACACATTACATCCTGCCCTCGTGCGCACCTACCCTGATCAGGTAGGGCGCGCTTCTTTCTAAGAAATCTCCATACCAACTACAGCCAGGCACTGACGGTCTGAACTGCCATTAAGGAACTTTTCAAGTGCCCCCAAATCTTTTCAATTTCCGACAGGTTATGAGCCCAAGGGACACGGGGGCACGTAAGCGCATATAAAGTTTAAGATATTACTCAACTTACGTTCTTGGCGTTGGCAATTACGTCAGGACGGTCTTCTGGATTATTTGGAGTTTGTTTTTTGTTAAAGTCGATTGTTTACGCTGGTGATTGCGTAAATATCGCGGTATTGTTTGGTTTCAGCGTCTACTTGCTATGGACGAGGGCGAGCCGTTCGATCCTGAGGGCGCGCTGAAGGCGCTTTTACTACTGGTCGGAAAATGAACGATCGTTTGAGCCAAATGGAGGGAAAGAGGTTTCAAGGCCTCGGGCGAAGAGTTTCGCCGGCTACGGTGAAGGATTCACAGGTTAGAGGTGGACATTCACCTTTCCAAGAGAGTATTACGAATTTTGCGCCATTTGGGAAGCGTATTACGCTTAAAGATCTATCGTTAGACGAAGGCATCGAGAGAGGAGGTGCGCCTCGCGTGAGAATGTCGCGAGATCCACGTGGAGTGCCTGGTGGTATGCAAGAAGTTGGGCATGCGGCTGGAAATTACGGGTATCAGATTATGTAGCCGCGCCCTTACAAGATTCCGAAGTAAACGTTGCAGAAGTTTACTGGCATCGAGATTTACCCTGGGTTAGGACCCGGATTCAAGGACTGGGCATAACATATTTGTTTATGTAAGCCCTGGAGATAGCAGAGATTTCGTCCGGATTTTCGTCGACGGAGAGATTAAAAGTGAACAAGCTTGGTGAGTACCTGGACGGTGCGGCATCAAGGTACTTTCGTTCAAACATTGGCGTTTGGTGGCAGATTTCGCAGACTCTACACTACGTGCTAGATCAGATGTGGCGTGCGTACAAGGTCAAGATCTCACATCAGCAGGCGGCGCAGTTATTTCCTTGCGAAAAGGATTCAAGTCGATCGTGGAACGAGCATTTGCTTTACCTGATAGCGTTGGCGCGCGAGAGCGAGTCCAGTGAGAAGCTTATAGTGAAGAATCTCGTCAAGTATGCAGTGCCAAGCCTAAATTATGCTACGATGACGCGTTATAATCCGTCGCGGACTGATTAAATTATGCATGCACAAGAGCTGGTGGCGTGGGCGCAGGAAGTCGAGGTAGACCACATAAGAGTCAGGAGAGGACCGAGGGTGAGCATGAACGGGGTGCAAGACAGCAGAAAGGCGGTTACGTGTTACAGTTGTGGCGGTAAAGGACACATTCGTCGGCATTGCAGCAAGAGCCCTGATAGGAATCAAGAATACCGCAGGACACAAGATATTCCAGAGAAAGAGTATGGATTAGCGACTACGGGAGCGAGCGCAGGGTGGTATGGTGCATCAAATTCAAGTGATTTAAGAGGGAGCGACGCATGGATATTGGATAGCGGAGCCATCATCTCGTTGGAGATGAGAGACTGCTGGAAGATGTGAAGACGATTGCAGAGTGGAATGAAGCTTACTTTACCTTATGGCAACTATCTACAAGTCACGAAGATTGGAAAAGTGCGTTTGCGGAGCATGGATAACCTGTACACGATAATAGCATTAAAAGAGGTGTACTATTCGCCGAATCTAGCAAGAAACCTGATCTCGCTGGGCAAGTTGATGCAGAAGGGCTGTAATTTCGTACATCGAAGTGAAAAGATGGAAGTTCGTTTACGTGGAGATTTGCTGTTCACTGTGGAAGTTAATGGGTCCATTTGGACGGAGAACCTTACGACGACGAGACACATCAGTCAAATCTAGACGCTGGACACCAAGGCAAGTCAACAAGTTACAAGAGCGTTGGTCGGTGATGATTTTACGTTGGACGAAGCGGATTTTTTGAATGCAGAAAATCAAGAAGAAGATGACATGGAATCAAGAGATGAAGGTGATCCGGAACGCGCTGATGGTACAGTGGAGCATATAACACGCATATCAAGTAAGGATAGCGACAAGACGAAACGTGTGGCACAAGAAACGGCAAATTCAAGGATTACATGGATACACTCAAGCGAAAGAAGACAAAAAAGAAGTCTGGAACGGGAGGAGACGTCACTGAAGTGAGAGAAGCAGACAAAAGGAGATCAGGTGTTCAAGAGCACGCATTATCTGTATACGCGGTTCTAGGACCACATGATGTGGGAATCAAGTCGACATACCCGAAGGACCCGCGCAGCTACAACGAAGCGCACAAAAGGGGCGACGCTTGCAAGTGGAAGGAGGCTGAAGAAGCAGAGTTGAGAGCATTACAGAAAATGGATACTGTAACGGTGTTGCATTTAGTTACGTTAGTGTATGTAAATACACAACGGTTAAGGTCAACTATTGGCCGGTCCGAAAAGTTCGGACCTATTGGCTGTTTTAGCCAATCAGAGCGGGAGACCTTGGTGAAGGCGTGGCAGCCTGCTTACTCGTATATACGCACCTACCCACTTATACATGTTGGGTCACCAATACAAAGCGCTTAAAGCGCTGTAGGTCTTATCCCGACCTAAATGACCCCCGGTAGGGGCGTCATGTGCCTCAAAGAGGACTCTATACTTCAGTTCCTCATCATGAGGAACTACCACCCGCGGAGTGTCCTCCGCGCTCGTGATACGTTCTGATTGCCAGGTTTATACTTAACCTCAAAGTTGTACTCCGCAAAGAAGGAGAGCCAACGGGCCATCCGTTGCGAGAGATGAGGCGACTTTGTCGCTGTACGTAAGGACGCGTGGTCAGTATAAACCACGAACGGTTTTGAGCCGAGTAGGTGAACCCTAAATTTGACAAGAGCATACTTCATTGCAAATAGCTCCTTGTCATGCACGGGATAATTCCGTTCCGCAGCTTTAAGCTGCCTCGACTCAAACGCAATTACGCGTTCCCTTCCTGCGTCGTCTGCTTGTAACAAAGCACATCCGATTGCGAAATCGGAGGCGTATCACGCCTCACGTGTTGGTACACAGGTGGTGTACATTACATTTTCGGCTAGGTACGGATTAAGTAAGTTCTACCTAGTATTGCATATAGTTTACATTAGTTTATTAAGCTAGGCTAATTATATATTAAATAATAAATCAGTTTACAACTTAAACTATATCCTGCTAGACGCCCGACCCGGAACGGTCGAGCGTGCAGTGAGTGTCGTAGCAGGGGAGCACCTCCCCTAGCTACTCCCTACTAAGGGAATCCTTAGAATAAGGCGTTAGCGTACGCTAACAGTAAACTCAGGGAATCTTGGCCCCGAGTGAGAGAGCAATCTCACACTAAGCCCTTAGTTCAGGGCGTATCGGCTAAGTAGCGGCGTATCGCCGCTTAAGGAAAGTCTTCCTCTGTGCGCTAGCCGCACCGTGCGTTTACGCACCGGCTACAGATACCTGGGAAGTGGTGAAGTTCCCGGAAAAGCGAGCCATACCCACGAAATGGGTATACAAGACAAATCTCAAGGAAGACGGGACCATTGAGAGATAAAGGCACGGCTGGTAGCGCGCGGAGATAAACAAGTCTATGGACGTGATTTTGTTTTTACGTTTTCGACGGTGATGGATTTGAGTAACGTCAAGGTAGTGCTGGAGATGGATCAAGTGTGGAATGTGTCGGCACGGCACGGAGATGTTCCAAGCGCATATCCGAAGGCCCATACCGAGAAGAATTTTGAAATTTTATTGAAGATACCCCAAGGCATGACGATTAAAGACGAATTTTGACGAGATTTCGGAGTGGATTCTGCTAAGTGTTTGGCTTTACGATTGAAGAGGAACTTATACGGACTAAGATAAGCCGAACGGATGTGGTACGAGATGTTGCGTAAGACGCTCACTGATTTGGAGTTCGAGCAATGCATGACGGACACACGCATATTTTCGAGAAATGATGTTGAAGGCATTGATTGTTGGAGATTACGTTGACGACTTACTGGTAACAGGAACGACAGTGCATCTAGTTGACAAGTTTTTTGAGAAGATGCAGATACTTGAATTGAAAGATCTTGGACCGGTGGAGAAGTTTCTTGGTATACGTATTGGTGAAAGTCAAGACAGTGGATAAAAGATGGATCAATAAAAGATTATTGATGATTTATTAACCAAGTACAACATGGAGCACGCTAATCCCGTGCAATTACCGATTGTTGACATTAATGACGAAGGCGAAGATGACAACTTCTTGCCCAAGACAGCAGCAGAAGTTGTTCCGACGCAGAGGATTTTTCAATCCATAGCAGGAAGCTTGCTTTGGATTTCGAGGTGTACCAGACCAGACATTTCGTTTGAAGTTCACAAGGTTACAAGACGCATGCACGCATCGGAGCAAGGCGACTACAAGTTAGCGAAGAAGATTATGCGGTACCTAAAGTTTCGAAGGAGCTCAAGTTACGTTTGGAGTGTAAAGCAAGGAGCGAGGACAGTTTGCAGTTGGTTGGCTACCAGATGCGGATTTGCAGGTGACTGACAAGACAGGAAGAGCGTAAGCGGTTGGTGGTTTTATTGAACGGCATGGCTGTTGGATGGCAGTGCAGAAAACAAGGTGCAGTCGAGTTATCTACAGCGGAGGCGGAGTTTGTGGCTGCTGAAGTTGGCGGAAAGGAGATATTAGGGTTGAAGGAGTTTCTGGAGGAGATTGGTCTCAAGGTGGAGTTGCCGATGCTTTTGCGCATGGACAATCAAGCGGCATTCAGGCAGATGGAGTACGAAGCAAGTGGTGCAGCATCCAACACGTGTATGTGAAGCTCAAGTTCCTGAAGGACTACGTCAAGCGCGAAGCAGTGAGACCACTGCACATGGCCAGTGATGATATGATCACGGATCTTCCGACGAAGCCACTATGTTCGGTCAAGGTCTCACGCTTGCGCGCCAAGATTGGTTTGGTATGATGAGTATGAAAGATGTCTCGATGATCGCGGAAGGAGTGTTGAAGTATCATCAAGTGATGCGTGTATGCAGCCTGGCATTATGTTACATACAGACTTCAAGTGATGCGCGACTGTGGAGAAGCGTGACCAAAATTTGGCACACTTCTGGTCAAGTTTCGTCAAGGCATTTGGTCTAATTTCGGATTGGCTTAAACAAGAGGGGCTTTTCAGCCTATCAGACTCAAGAAGTGTCAAGAACGCAAGTTTTGGTGAGTCACCCGACTTTGGGTATTTTACATATTTTTGTGTGGGTACATTTAGGGACTATAGGGTAGTTGTTTTTAGTTGTGTTGTGGTTTTTCCAAGTAAGAAGTCTTTTGGTTGTGGTTTTCTCTAAGTGGAAGTCCTTTGGTCTTGGTTCACACCACAGCTAGGAGTCGCCGTTCTTCCCTTTTCGTACGCTAGTCGCCTCCGCCCGCCGCGGAGTGTTTGGGGGCAGAGGGTCGAATTATCCCCTCTCGCCCATTATATCTGGTCTGGAAGCGCCGCACGCGCACTTTGGCCCACCGGAAGTCCCTCGACGGGAGTACGATTTGGCGATCTCAACACC